>JNEM01014884.1:0-29535 GCA_000697335.1 Conidiobolus incongruus B7586 | reverse complement strand
CAGGTAATATATTTTAATTATATATTTTAATTTAAACTAATTTAATTAAGAATTATTTAAGTTACAAGTAAATATATAAGTGATTTTTATTTTATGACTTATTTTTACAGGCTAGTATATGTTAAAAGATTTAAAATCATTGATAACTTACTATATTATAATAATTATTTATATATCTTTAATATTGTTAAAATTTAATAAGTAATATTTAATGAATATTATAGTTTATTTTTTAAAGAAAATTAAAACTAATTAAAAATTATTAAGAGAATTAAAATATAATATTATTAGTTTTCCTTAGTTAAATTAGTTTAGAAATACATTAATACTTATGATATATATTAAAGAATTAAATATAATACCCAACTAAAATATAATAAACTTATTTTTTTACAAGTTTTTAATAAAATTTACCAACAAATCTAACTTAATTTTATAGAAATTCTTAAATCAACAACTAATTATAATAATCTACTAATTGTAATTAATTTATTCTTTAAATATATTTATTTTATTCTTTATTTTAAAACTTTCATAGTTAAAAGTATTATATAACTATTATTCTTTAATATTTTTACTTATTATAAAATTCTACAAACTATTATATTTAATAAAGATATATAATTCAACTTTTAATTTTAAAAGTTATTATCTTTTTCCCTCAAGATTAATCTAGCTATATCTATTATTAATTATCATTAAACTAATAAACTTATTGAAAAAACTATTAAAACCTTAAAACAAATGATTAAATCTTATATGAACATTAATTAGTAAAATTAAGATATTTATATTTACTAACTTTAATATTTATTCAATATTTTTATTAATAAAATATCAAGTTTTAACTCTTACTTCATTAATTATAATAAATATCTTAATTTAATAATTGCTCTAAAACTTTAAATTCACTTACTTTTAAATGTTGTTGAATTTTAATTTAATATCAAATATATTAATTCCCTTGTTAAATTTAACTTGGAAGAAAATTAAAGTATTATAAAATAATAATACTTAAAGTTGTCTAGAAATTTACTTAAATATAGAATTAGTATATTTGTATATTTAAAACAATTTACCCTTAAACTTATCTTACTTAAATCTAGCTTAAATCTAAAATACTTGCTATTATATTATAACCCCTATAAAATTTAATCTATTGATTTAAATTTTGAAAATATTACTTTAAAATTACCTTTAACTTTAAGGATCAACTTTATCTTTTATAAATCTAAAATCAAACTTTATTTTAAAAATTTTAACACTTTTTTTAATTAATTAAAAACTTTAAAATTAGATCTAATTATTAATTAAGATAGAAAAAAAATACTATATTAATTATATAATTAAATCTAAATCTATTAGGAATAAGTTTTATTACTATATAAAATAAATAAGTTATTTTATTAAAGAAGTTATATAAGAACCCTTAAAAAATATTAAGAATATTTTAACTTATTATACCTATTTGTAAAAATCTAAGGAATGTATTTCTTTTAAGAATTTATTAAGGGAATATTAAAAAACTAATGTTTTAAATTCTTATATATACTTTTATATAATTTAATTAGCTATAAATGATTTAATTAGTTTATACTTTTATAGTTAAATTAATTATATAAATGGTATTGAATTATTTAATAAACTAAATTTTTTTTCTTAATTCTTACTATTTCTTATTTTTTTCATTATTTTTAAAATTAAAACTATATCCTATTAATATTATAGTATATTAACACTACCTAATATAAATCTTAATATATTAGTGACTTATTTTAGTTTGAAGCTTAATTAAACTTTGTTTATATTTGTATATTACAACTATATTATAGTATTATATTCTATGTCATATTATTTTTATATTAAGTTTTCCTCTATACTATATTGGTATTTACCACCATATTTATAAATATGTTAAAATTATAAATAAATAATATAAAAAATATATTTATAAATTAATTAATATAAATAAATATACTATTATTATAAAGTATAATATAAATTATAAAACTATACAAAAATATTAATTAATATTAATATTATTCTATATTGTATTATCCTAGTGCTGGAAACTAGGATAATTGTATTGAATTAAGTTGGAGTGTGGATAAGTTATAGGATTAGGATGTAGTTATATGGAGTTTTATTGGAAGTTCTTGGTAAAGACTTGGAGTTAGTTTCCTTCAGATAGATAGATAGATAGATAGTTGGATAGATGGATGAGTGAATAGATAGATGACTGGATGAATGAATAGATAGATAGATCCCTGTTGTATTTCCCCTTTTGATATTGGGATAAGAATGGATCAATTTAAGGGAAAGTAGAATAAGAGATAAATTATGGGTAAACTGATATTAAAGGTAAATATATATGGACTAATTGGGTAGATATGTGACATATATATTTTATATTAAAATAAATATTACTTATATTTTAAAAAAAACATCTTTAGTTAAAGAAAATTTTTTATAAAGTTAAATAAAAGTTTAAATATTAATATTAAAGTTAAATTAAAATTAATTAAATTAAAGTTATTTAATTTAATAAAACAAAGATATATTTTAATAAATTTAATAAAAAAGTTAAATTTTCCAAAAAACATAAAAAATTACTTTATAATTATTATGTTATTATAGCTTAAAAATATAATAGTAAATTAATTATAGTTTAAAGATATTCATTAATTTCAAATATAAAATATTTTTATAAGGTTAATAAAAGAACTAATGTCAAGATATATTAAAGTATTTTTAATAGTTAATTAAAAAAATTTTTAGATGATATAAGTCAAATAAATTAAATATTATTTTCTAATAAGATAATGTTTTTTACTATATAATAAATTTTATTATTAAATAACTTAAAAATAACAAAATAATGATCATAAAACAATCTTTTTAATCTTTAAATTTTTACTTAGTTAAATATTTTTAAGATTAACTAAAAAAATTAATTAAAATTTCCCCATTAGTAAAAAGTTTAAATTAATTTTAAAAGTATATTTAAGAAGCTTAAAATAATTTTAGTTTTATTTAATATAAGAAGCTAATTGAATTTATATCTTATAAACTTAAAAAGATTAAAAAAGAAAAAAATAGATATATTAAATATTAATTTTTCTATCAACATCAAAACCTAAAAATTTATAACTTACTTTAGGTATACTTTTAGGTTTAATTTATCAATTAATAGTTAATTAATTTTAACTTTATATATTATATTATAAATTAATAATATATATTAATTATATAGTTTAAAATAAATATATTTAAATTAAAATTAATCAAGATATTAATAGAAATATTTATATTTTTAATTTTATAGCTCATTTTTTAAGGTTAATATATATATATATATATATATATACTCTTATATTGATATTAATTTATAATATTTAATAAATTTTATTAAAATTATATTGTATTTTATTTAACTACACTTAAAAATTATATCAAAATCTATAAAATATTATATTTTTTTGGAATTTGATCATAAAACATATTAAATTAAAATTAAGAGAATATTTATTTTATTCAAAAACATGTTTCAAAAATCTGATATCAAATTATATATTATAATACTAATTTACAAAGCCAAAATAAATTTAGATGGGGCAAAAGAATTAAATATGAATTAACTTATTACTTATATATTTAATGCAAAGATACTAGCAATATAACATTAAGCTTTCCATAATATTTTATAATCCTTAAATTATTTTTTAAGTTTGGATACAGAATATTTGATAATTTCCTAATTGAATTTTTGGATTTATGAATAAATATAACAAATAAGTTGAATAATTGACATAAGTTGAATCCTACTTTAATAGTTTAAATATTCAAAAATAAAATATTTCTCTAGTTTAAATAATCATTTATCTGTTTTATGTTTTTAATTATTACTCTGATATCATCAAACTTCTATTATACTTTATTTATCAAATATTGAAAAAATATATTGAAACTAAACTATAGAAAAGTTACCTTGATATATATATATTACTTAAATCTCTTGACATTTTACAACAATTAATAGTTCAGTATTTGATTGTTTATTATAAAAGAAATAAACTATTTATTTGGTTAGCCATAGCTATTATTATATCAAAAATGTTATTTAAGATTATTGTAATCAAAGAAAATAATCTTGCTAGGAAGGTTATTTGATTCCACTTTTAATATTTAATAATCCTTAATAATATTTGATTTAAAAATTGCATTATATGAATAAGTAATTAATATTATAATATTTCTAAAGGCCTTCTAATTTATCAATTATACATATTAATTTTTATATTTTCGAACCCTACACAATCTGAGATATTTCGCTTGATTATCGCAGTTCATTTGTTTACTTGGTATGTTACATTGAACAAGAACCATATATTATCAAAGTTAATTTTACAAGAAAATGTGGTTCTTATTATAATTGATTGAAATCTTAGTTAATTAGCAGTATTTATGACTTGATAAATTGATATTGCAAAATATGTTTTAATTAAATATTTTAACAATATTATTTGTTTTTCATTTAGTTTCAAATTATTGAAATTAATATATAATATTAAAAAATGGCTTCAATTTCTAATTAATATTCAAATAATTAAATTAAAATGAAAATGTATGATTAAAACAATATGTGATATTAAATGATATATTGAATTTTCAAAATTTAACATTGATTTTGACTATATAATAATGTAAATTTTTATAATTAATTTGGCTAAAATAATATATTAAAAATTTTTATCAATCTAAAATTAAAATTAGTTCATAAATTATGTATATTATAACTAGTAGAATCAATTATATTTCGTATTTATATTTCTATCAAACCATATTATTAATATAAATTTATATAGAAAATAGGGACAAAATTTAATTGCTAATCAATCCATGGTGAAATCATTGGTAGAAAAAGAATGATAGGCTGTCAAGCCTAAATCAAATTTGACAACAATCGGTAATTTGTTGATCATGCTCCATTCCTAAATTGGGTTAATTTTTTTATTCAATATATCATGTTAAATAATTTTTTTCATCATTAAATGAATTGATATTATTAGAATTGATAGACATTTTGTTGATGATAAAGTCTAAAATGCATATTCCGAAAATTAATTATATCCAAGAGCATTTTTGAGGAACAATATTAATTATGCAAGAGATTTGATTTTATTGAATAAATTTAATTTATAAAGTTATGTTTCAGATGAAATACATTGATTGTTCAGTAATTTCCAATCACAAGCACGGATTCCCAAATTCATTGGGTTGGATTGGAAGCAATAATTTGTCAAGTAGAACCTAGGTAAATTTGGTAATTTTAATTCCAGAATATTACCTTAAAAAATAATTTTCAGTTCAGATCAAAAATTATTGATATTGAGATTTACATACTTTAATTTGATATAGACTGGAGATTATGGTATATCACCAAAATAGAACAAGCTACTGATTGAAGAATGCTTAATTTAAATTGGTAAATCTAAATTATAAACAAAAATTATCCACAATTACTCCTGGATTCATTTTATCAATGCTAACATTCATTTAAAATTAATTTCAGTTGGAAAGATCTTTAACCAATCCAATTGATACAATTAAGTTTCATACTTTTACATGACCAGAAAAACTTCGCTAAAAATAAATTTTCACTCGATATTTTACTAGTCCAAATAAATTATATTCTTAACCCAAATCTTATCACTTTTTGTTATTTTATTTTCTTACAAAAAATACCAATTACCCTGAATAATCTTTTTTGTTTGATTTTAAAATAACATCCGTATAATATACCCTATCTTTTTATTTATTAAATTGTTAATAATATTTAAACATGAACCAAGTCCACCCTATTACACCTACCTTTGACCAGAGTGCTTTTTCGGGTATTATAACGCAACTTGATAATAGAGAACATTCTTCAGAACTTGATTTATCTCAGTTGGATCAGATTAATTTGGACGATTTGGAAGATGCAACTAGTGCTGTAAGTTAAAATATATTTATTTCAAATATTAATTGATTTATTATTACTAATTAGCATTCTATTCCACTCGCAACAACTCCTTCATATCACCAAAGAAACAATTCAACTACCACCTCAAGCCCTACCAAATTACATTTGGACCTTAATGGCAACACAAAACCTAGAAGATATACATTGTCTCACCTGGAAGACAAAGAAGTATTTCTTAATAGATTAACAAGCCGGAATTTAGAATGCCAGGATCCTGAATTGGATAGTACAGGGTTTTTATTTAACAGACTCGACAAATTGGAACAGATACATAAGGATAAGCCGAATTTGGCATCGACGAGATCTTCATCGGTCGAGTCTATACCTGACCTGATGCCAAGTCCAAAATCCGGATTATTTCCGGATAAGGTGCAGGCGGAAGTGGTCACCGCAGACTATATACCGAATGTTTTGCCCGATTATTCCGAGGACGACAGTAAGAGCGTGTCAAGCGACAAGAGCTCCAGGGATACAGATAGTTTGGATAACCAAGGTGTGCTCAATATTGACCGGTCATTGACGAGTCAACCTCTGAGCTTAGCCGAAGCTTTACCTGATTGGGATTTTTGGTGCGCTTGTGTTCAAGTTTATGGGTTGGTAGCGCGCCACAGTCCCCATTTGTTGATTGCTAAGATTAGATTGGGTATCCCTTCAGTATTAAGACGTCCATTGTGGCAAGTAATGTGCCAGAGTAATACTTTATACGTGGACAAACTTTACGAGCAATTAATTAATGAACCACGTTGTGAATATGACCGAGTCATCAAAAGAGACGTACCCAGGACTTTTCCCACACTACCAGCTTTTGAAGATCCCAATGGACCGGGTCAAACTAGATTATATAGAATTCTGAAAGCATATTCATTATATGATGCAGAAGTTGGTTATTGCCAAGGTTTAGGATTCATGGTTGGTCCATTACTATTAAATCTGAACGAAAAAGAAGCATTTGCAGTAATGGTCCGCTTAATGGATACCTACGATTTAAGAGGTATTTTCACATCAAATATGGAAGGTTTAAAAATGAGACTGTACCAACTCAGTTACTTGATATGTGAAATTCTTCCCAATCTAGCTGCACATTTATCCAAGCACAATATTCATCCTGCTCAGTATGCGTCACCATGGTTCTTGTCACTCTTTTCTTATAATTTTCCATTGTCGGTTGTTCAGAGAATTTATGATGTCATCTTTGCTGAGGGTGCCCCTGAAACCATTTTACGAGTAGCACTCGCATTATTGCAGAAGAATGAGAGCTTGTTGCTTGAAATGAATGAGTTTGAGGATATTATTACTACACTCTGCACTGACAAGCTATTTAACATTTATGAAGGGTCCGCTACCAGGCTGATAGAAGATGCCATTGCATTGAGTCCAGTTATTACGACTAACAAGTTGGATGAGATTGCTGCAAAATATCAGTGTGATCCCAATCGTGCTACATTTCAATTCAAGCCCACCAACTTGTATTCATCGTCCTGGTTCGGATCCATTATCAATGCACTGTCTTCGTCCAATTCAGGTTCCAAATCGCATAATTCTAGATTCAATTCGGTATCTTCTCTTGATCTCCCACGCCAGCAGTCAGTGTCCAATGATTCTGGTTTCTTTTTGGACCCCAAACATCTCCCCATCATTTCAGCGAATTCTTCGTTAAGCAAAAATTCTCTACCATCTACCGAAGTGGACGCCCTACGACTCGCGATTCAAGACCTTACTAAGTCCTCCGAAACCAATTTATCCACATTGACCCAATTGCAGAACGACTATCAGCACCTCCAGAAAAAATATTCGCAACTTCAAGCCGAGCATCTTGAACTTCAGTCAGATCATAGACAATTAAAAATGGAACAACATCGTCTCATGGGACAGTTGACGCAGCAGAGGATTCAATCCAAGCGAACAATACTCTTACAGCAAGAACATATTCAGATAGTTGAGAAGAAATTAAATGAAGCATATTCTCAAATCCACAAGTTGTTAGAGGAGAAGGAGCATTTAACATTCTTCAATAAGGACACTCCCATCAATACTGCTGAATCCAGTCCCCTTACTCTTTATGAAAAATTGTTTGGAAACAAAAATAACTAGCTCTTTTTAAAAATCATATATTACATATTATTATTACTATTCAATATCAGCATTATTATTAATAAAATTTGTGACCTTGTTTGTATTATTATTATCTATAATTAAACCTTTCATAATTTACATATAATTTTTATCTAAATATTAATAAAATAATAATTGATAAAATAAATGTTAAAATAAAAAAAATATATTTGATAAAAATCAGTGATAATTATAAGATAAAACTATTGCTTATATCAAACTTAATTGATTTATAATATTAAAATAAAATTGTTAAATAATTAATAATTTTAGAAATTTTAATTGTTTTGAAATAATACAATAAAATATATATTTAGGATATATAATATAAATAAAACCATAGTCCCTCGATTTTTACCAAAGTTGAAACTATAGTATAAATTAGAAAATATTCGAATTCAATTCACCATACAATCTCATCAACTGCTTGTAACAATTATCGCTACCTTCCCAATCCTTGTCTACCATTTGGATGCAATTCAAAAAGTATTGGAATTTGCTGTTCACTAAATTCTCCATCAGCAGTAGTTGATTAAGCTGAAGTTTGGCAGAAGGTGCTAGGTGGTTGGGGTTGGGTGGGTTGCTACGAAGTGTGCGTATCACTTTGAGGATGAGAATGTAAGTAAGACCGGGTGTCAAAATATATGAACTCATGAATGGTACTTTGGATTTTATCACTGGTTGCGACGAAGTTGAAATTTGACCAAATCCAGGATATGATGGAAATGAAGGAGACGAGCTGTACATTGAAAAACTATTGTGATTGTCAATTTCCTCAATGAATGGGAAGTTCTCTAGTTCGAATTGCTCCAATGCAGATTCTAAATTCTCGGTTTGGTCTTTAACTATCAGCCAATCATTGAGGTAGGTACACACTAATTCACAGCTTTCAATGCCTTTTAATACCATTTCGTATGCTTTGGCACTGGTTTGGAATTTATGAAAGTGTTCGAGTATGGGTTTGAGTAGGGTTAGTTGAGTTCTATTATAGACTAAATGACCGTTGATGATCTGTTCCAAGAAAGGAAATTTTCTTTGAAGGTTTTCCGATTGGAATTCTTTGCGATAGTTGAGTGTGGATGGAAGTTTATGATACCATGAATTCAACTGAGAGTAAAGGCTATAATATTGCTGTATGACCCATTCCGAATTGGAGTTGAATGATATGGATTGGCTGAGGTGGTCCACACGATCATTGAATTGGACCAATTCTTTCATGTATTGGAGAATATTGCGAGCATAAATAGGCAACTCCTCCCTACACTTGGTAATATAAACATCCTGATGAAAAGTAATACTAGGGTTGCTAATCTGATGAGCTGTGGGTGAAATAGAAAAATTCTTAATCATTGTAGGCTTATTTAGAAGATTACTAATTTCAATTTCGAACAATTGGCACATATTCCAAAGTCTCTGGAATTTAGCACGATCTTCAGGTGTATGAAATTGGAAGTAGTCAATATCTGTGTTGTTCAGTTCATGGAAATTTAACTGTTGTGCGATACGGATGGCTTGACCTAGCCAGTTCCATGCGTTAAAGAGATTCCCTCTGATTAATTCAACACTACATAGGATTAATAGTCCTTGGACAGTTGTTACACTGGGTGCAAAAGACTCTGCTAGAAGTTCCGAGTTAACTGACTTGATAAAGTGATCTGAGTACTCCGCATTCTGGTACTGAAGTTGCGTGTGGTTAGAGTATCTACTAGCCGACGCCAGCATAGCATATGTCAATAATTTAGGAAATGGATTCATTAGGGGATTATTAAAATATTCTAATCGCGTCACAATAGGAAACTGACCAGTATATTCGTCAATAGTAAAGTATAGATTGATAAGGTGGTGAGTGAAGTCATGTTCTCCAAATCTCACCTTTGGAGGTGGCGACAGTATTCTCAATAAAGTGTCGACATCAGTCACATCAGAAT
Source organism: Conidiobolus incongruus B7586 (assembly GCA_000697335.1). Classification (NCBI taxonomy): domain Eukaryota; kingdom Fungi; phylum Entomophthoromycota; class Entomophthoromycetes; order Entomophthorales; family Conidiobolaceae; genus Conidiobolus; species Conidiobolus incongruus. The sequence continues at coordinate 19,470 of JNEM01014884.1, read as the reverse complement.
TTAAATTCGACATAGAATTATTCGTGTTGATAACAGATTCGTCGGTTTCATTAGTAGAATCTGTCGAGTAGTTGAGTTGGTCCAATAGTTTGAGAATTTGAGGAATTGAAGAATTCAATATCGTTTCCAAATTAGTCATTCTAGCCTTAATTTTATCTACACCAGTAACTCTAGGATGCACGGGTCTCGTCTTGCGCCTGTCAATTTTCACGGGAGGTTCCCCAGTCTGAGGGTCAATGTTATTTTTCTTTTGACGTTTCCTCTTATTGCTATCATTTAAATCAATATTTGAATTATTGGAATTCATACTCATTATTTATAAACTAATATTCATTTCATTAATAAATTATTCTATTAATTAGTATTATAATTTATCATATTTACTATTTTTGAAAGTGAAGTGAATGTTAGTAATATAAAGATAATAAGGATAATAATCCAAAAATTCAAAGTTAAATAATGTGAAATTAAATTACGGAGTAATTTTTATTCCGTAAAATATGTTAACTTGAATTTGGACTGAAATTCTCTAATTTTGGGATTGTTTTGAGTTGAGGAAAAATCAAATTTTAAATGGCAATACAAGTTTGAAAAGTATAAATATGATTTGATAATGCATTTTATTGAGCTTAATACTGGAAATAAATAACAACATCAAAATTGTGAATATTTAAAGTCATCATTCAGTTATCTGATTGGAAGAAATAGTGTTGATTTAAAAAAGCATACTGGTTCTTACAAATGACTTGTCTTTAGTAAATTACAAATGAAGTTATACTCAATAATCAATTTTCGACAAATATAAAAAATATTGAATTGGTCAAAGTTTAATGTAAATAATCATTCAGACATATAAATCCATTTTTTAAAGTTATGAATTATATTGCATTCAATCGAAATTTTATAGTCAGTTATAAGTGCGTATAGCAGATCGAAAATCTCTTTGAATCAGAACCATGTCTATGAAATGTTAGGATATTGACTTTGTAATCAAGCACCAATTTCTATATCAAAATGAAACTGATGTTTGTATCCGCTAAAAATTTTTATTAATGTAAGTGTAATGAATATATATATTTTTATTATATTATACTGGGTATTATTATAATTACAAATTATAGAGAAAATATGTAAGTTCATAGATATAGGATATAATTCTCAGTAAATAAATTTCAAATTGGCGATTCATTTTCCAAAATTAATATCTGTTTAGTCATAATCATCAAATGAATTTATAGTTGACTAATACAATTAGTTAGCATTTAGTCTATACATCGCTGATTATATTCTAACAAGTAAGCTCTCATAATTTTACGGTAAAGTTATTAGAAAAGATAAAGATAAACAGATTTATACGATCTATCTCTATAATGCATTTTGAAATATTGAAATATTATTCAGTTAATCTAATATGATATAATTTATTGAATATCGACCGTTCCATTATGAACAAAATGAATAATGTTAAAATCTTGAGAAATATTTTTGTAATTTTATGTTGAAAATTAATTAGAGATCTGATTCACTAAGTACGATTGAATTTTTTTTGATTTCGGATGAACAATTGGCCTTTCGAAATGTATGACAGCATTCATAGATTTAGGTTGACAATATTTTTTCAAATAGCTAAAATCGGAGTATTGGTCTAATTTTAAAGATCATATATTTCATTATTTTTTTTGTATTTTAAAGTTGATGCTTTAGAATTAGTTAAACAATACTACATCCAATACCACTAATATTCGAAATATGCTGAGCCCTAGGTTTTAAGTTCGAAATTCAATCAAGATATTTTCAAAAATTCTTGAAGCTATTCTATCAAATAATCATATTGTCGGTTGTGATATTAGTAAATTCAGTTATTGATTATTCAACGTAGAAATCATTCCACCAATATATAATTCCAACCTTTTTTCATTATACATTTTTAAAGGTCAATCCAAAATAATAACTAATAGTGTTTAAGCTTGGAATAATAACTCTTAATTATATTCCACATTGGTAAAAGTTTAGTTAATATAAATATAGATCAACAGCATTAAATGATGCTTATATAAGTGGAATACTCTTGATTATAACCATGAATTCAATATGATTTCAACCAGAATCTCATCATTTTATTTTTTGTAATTCCCTCTTTCCATAACTAACAATGTATTTGATTCATACTGCAGAGCATAATAATGATTTTTAAAAGTTGAAATATTATTGTAGTCATAACAATTGGATTAAATGAAATTTAGAATAAAATAGATTCGCTAAATCTAATGTTACTATTTATCACTTTTATAACTAATGATGTGATTTTACATAATTTTAATTATTTTAGATGAATGACCTATATAGAATCTGGACAAATTAAACTAAAACAGCTTTATAATCTTACTGACGTAATAGATTAAGGCTCAAAGTGATTATTTCCATTCTCTTTTTTAATTTTATTGTATATTTCATATCCTTGATTAGTATAGAAAATCAATCAACTAATTTTTAATGACACGTTAAAATAATCTACACTTATTATAATTGAGAAGGTTAAAACTAAATTGGTTACTAGTTCAGTGTTTGAATCTTACTCAATCCATTAAAAATTTAAAGATTTTTTTTTATTTTGAAATTGGTAATATAATCATAAATAATTGCTGAAAAGAAAAAATCAAGATTTTTAGATTTGTATTTGGAATATTGATATTATGAATCAATTCAATTAGTGGGCAAATATTTTGTAAGTTGTCGAGTATTGTTGGTTTCTAGATGATCTGAATGATATATCAATCTTCCAATACTGATTGTTTAATTACAAATAATTATTAACAGCATAACAATGTGCCAATTCTAATTTGCAAGCATTATTATAATTGTTGCAATATTTAAATATTTAAAGGTTTTCATTGAAATAATTTTACTCTTATTTTTAGTTTGTTCTATTATAATATAATTTCAAACATCAAAATTGACATAATATAATCAATATAAACATATAATATATTTTTTAATATTAAAATTAAAATTGTGTTAAATTAACCATTACAGCTTTTCTGATCATTGGTGAACAATTTCATTTAACCAATGCTTAAATTTTATAATAGCAAACTTCACATATTCAACAGATACTCTCAAACATTGAATCATAATAATATTCATCTTAGTTAATTATTCAATAATAATTGATCAAATCAATTCTAATATTATATACTATTATCTCTTCATTTGATTAAATTAATGAATAGCATTTTAAATGAACAATTAATCATTTTTTGACAATTTAACAAACCCATAAATTGTCAATTATCATTCAAAACATATGAATAATATAAGTATCAAAAGTGACCTCTTTTTAATTCAAATTAACAAAATAGCTATCTTTTTAAAAATTAAATCAAGTTCGTAATTTATTTATAGTATAAGCATATAATTTTAATTATTAAGCTATTATTTAATTTGGAGTTGTCTATGATAATACTTTATTGAATTTGATTATAATTTCTTTGTATCATTAACTCTTTTTTCTTTTAAATTATTATTTTGAACATTTATATCAATTACTCAATAGTATTTTTTGAATATTAAAAATTCTTGAACTATGAATACATTTAAAGATATTGAAGATGAAGAAATACTTGAAACTGAAAATCTTTTGAGCACCGGAGAAAATTACTTAACAACTGAGTTAGAGAGTGGCGATTTGAGTGATATCAACTTATTGCCACACCAATACAGTCCCTTTTCCCAGTCTAACCAATCCGAATTTTTGGATACGGAAACGAGGTTACGAGCTGTGAAATCGCCACAAAGTCCTTCGAGATCCGAAGACTTCGAGTCAGATGGGTCCAACGCTCCATTACTCTCTCAGAGTCAGACTGATTTTCCAACTTTTAAAAAACATTCAAGATTTCAAAATTCAATTGATAGTGGTATGCAGTTCTCTCCAATCCCTAAGAATCGATCTCCGTTTCGTTTGAATACTGAGTTGTTTGGTCAGAGCTCTCAAATGAGCCCTCGTAATCATTTAGATACTCACGTTGATTCCAATTCACCGCAAATGAGTTCGAATGCTCACTCTGGTCCCTTTATGAGTCATCGAGACGATGTTGCAGATAGTGACTGGAACGACAGTTTGAACGTTTGGGATAGTGAAAACGAATTGAGTACTGGAAGAAAGGTGGCATATGACGACTTCACTACAATAGACTGGACTCACGACTTCAATCAAGAGAGACTCAGAAAGAGAAAGCTCAGCAAAGGTAAAGGATTCCGAAAACACTGGAATCAATTAGTGGATAAGAGTAAAGGATGGATTGTAGTTTTATCAGTAGGTAAGTCCGTAACTAACTTTTCTTCTGAATCTATTTGATAACACAATAATTAGGTGTGAGTGTAGGAATCTTAGCAGGTTATATCAATGTAATTTCAGAATGGCTTTCCGATCTCAAAATTGGATACTGTAGTTCTAATTTTTACTTGAACCAAGAGTTCTGCTGCTGGGGCTACGATCCCCCAAACAATTTACATTGCTCAGAGTGGGTCCCATGGTCCCAGATCATTTCGTCCGCATCTCCAGCAATTGAATACCTCCTCGGTTACTTTTTCTTTATCTTTATATCCCTTTTATTTGCTTCGATTAGTGCTCTGTTTGTATCTACATTTGCTCCATACGCTTCAGGATGTGGTATCACTGAAGTGAAAACTATTCTTGGAGGATTCATTATCCGAAGGTTTTTGGGTAAATGGACACTACTCATCAAAAGTGTAGGCTTATGCCTCAGTACCGCTTCTGGATTAAGTATTGGTAAAGAAGGCCCTCTTGTTCATGTTGCATGCTGTTGTGGTAATTTATTTTTGAGATTTTTTGATAAATATAAACATAATGAAGGTAATTTCAATAGTAAAATTTCAAGCACATCGATTAATTGAATCATTTTAGCTAAAAAACGTGAGATACTTTCTGCAGCAGCTTCTGCAGGTGTTTCTGTAGCTTTTGGAGCACCTATCGGAGGTGTTTTATTTAGCTTAGAGGTATTTAAACCATTTATATAAAACAATATAATAGGTTAATTGACCCATATTATTTAGGAACTATCTTACTATTTCCCATTCAAAACTATGTGGCGCAGTTTTATTTCAGCTATGGTCGCTTCTATTGTGCTCAAAGTCGTGAATCCATTTAGAACAGGGAAATTGGTCATGTTTCAAGTGACATACACTCGAAATTGGCATGGCTTCGAAATGATTTTCTTCCTATTTTTGGGAGTTTTGGGAGGCTTATATGGCACTTTGTTTATCAAACTAAACTTATGGCTTACTAAATTTCGTAGAGAATCATGGTTGAATAAGTATCCAATTCAAGAAGTTGTCGCAATTACATTAATCACCAGTGCTATTGGATTTCCCAATATATTTATGCGACTGGATACTTCTGAATTACTTTCTAATTTATTCACTGAGTGTGGTGATAACAGCAGTTTAGATTACTTATGTGAAAATTCTCAAATTTCAAAGACTATTGCACTATTACTTATTGCCGGCTTTTTGAAATTAATTTTGACAATTGTTACATTTGGAGTTCGAGTTCCCGCTGGATTGTTTTTGCCATCAATGGCGATCGGTGCATGTGTTGGTAGAGTTGTAGGTATTATTGTTGAACAATTACAATCTAAATTCCATCAATCTGTCTTTTTCCAATCTTGCCAGGTTGATGCCAATTGTATCTCACCAGGTACATATGCCATGGTAGGAGCCGCTGCCGCATTGGGAGGTGTCACTAGAATGACAGTCTCATTAGTAGTTATTATGTTTGAGCTCACAGGTGCATTGACCTATGTTTTACCAATTATGGTTGCTGTTATGACCAGTAAATGGGTGGGAGATGCCTTTAATATGGGTGGTATCTATGACGGATTGATAAGATTTAACGGATATCCATTCCTTCATAATAAGCAGGATTATCCCTCAGGTCATACCACAGGCCAGGTAATGACCCGTGTGAATGACTTGGTTGTTATCCCGGCCGATCAAATTTCTTTATCTCAAATTGACGAGCTCCTCCAATATACCAATTTCAAAGGGTTCCCCATCGTCCGATCCTCTACAGACCCATTTCTCATTGGCTATATCTCTAGATCTGAGCTCAGAATCGGCATTGAACATGCCAAACTCTCATCAACTGTGGATGGTTCATCACCATGCTTATTTGACATCGTGGACAACGACAGCTTAGGTATTCTGGAGCATGGTAGCTTTGTCGATTTGCGATACTGGACTGACCACACTCCCATCACAGTTACGCCCACCACCACTATGGGCGTAGTCATTGATCTTTTCTGCAAACTGGGGCTCCGATATGTCATCGTCGCTAAACATGGAGAATTATTGGGCGTGATCACCAAAAAGGATGTTCTCAAACATATAGATGTAGTTGAATATCCAGCTCTAGCAGCTTCTAATACATTGGTATAAATTTGATCATTTTAATATATATTTAACTAAATATTAATATTATAATTATTTAATAAAAATTTTAACTTATACTTGTTTTATTAATAATTTTCAATTTTAATAATTTGTTAATTTTTAATCAATCAATTTTTAACATTTTTTAAAATTCAAATTTGTAAAAATCAAAATAAATTATAATTTTAATCATAATTTCTTTTATTGAAGTAATCAATAATAATAATACGAGTATCCAAATAGTTTTTTAAATGTGTAAGTTGCGTATTGTATAAAAAAATTGAATTTTGACAAATAAAAATGTTAGTAGAAAATAAACAACAATCTCACTCAGATTGGAATTGAAGATTGTCCATTTTTAAGAAGTGATAGCCAGCTACACCACAAGATCTCATATAAAAAATAAATTTACTACTAATATAAGTTGTTTTATTCATATCAAATTTATTTTCAATTTGTTTTTTTTGAATATTTCAAATATCTATATTGATTGATTTATTGAAATCTCCTTATTTTTTAATTGTCAATTTTAATATTTATACTTCAACTCCAATCCAAAGTTTTTTATTTTTTATTAATTCAATATATCATAATTAAATAATATCTCTTTTCCTCCAAAAAAATTATTACAATTTTTTATTATACTATAAATTTCAATATAAATAAATTAATTTGTTTTTTAAAATAAAAAATTAATATTTGTACTTAATCAATATTTAATATTAACTGAAAGAAATATTATATTATAACAATTTTAATTATATTTGGAAATAATTAAAATTTAAATTAAATTGATTTTTAATTCATTTTGAACTAAATATTATAATTGATGAATAATTTATAAATATTTAAAGCTTATTAACTGACCTTATATTATTATTATTATTGCTATTTTACCATTCCCTATATAAATTTGTTAAACTTATTAATATTAGATATTATGTTTTATCAATTTACTTTTATCACTATATTTTAACTAATAATTAATCAATTATATTTACATAATATGCTATGTTTTAGATAATAAACAATTGTATTTTTTAATAAATTTCTTATATTATTTGAATTAATTTTTTAAATATTATAATATATATTTTTTATTCTTACTCTGGATATTAAGCAATGGAATTTTATAAGCATCTGATTTTTCATGATTATAATTTTGAAATTATAGTTAATATAAAATAATTAAGAAATTTTATTTTTAATATATAATAAAATTATAGTTAAATCTAATAATAATTTTTAAAAAATCTTTAATTTTAATTTTATTAAAATTTAATCATAAACCTTCTAATATCATTCAAGACTAATAATCAATTTTTTGGAACAATATTTTATCAAAAAATAATATTTATTATTAGGTTCATTATTTTAAAATTAAAAGATAAATTATCTTAAATTTATTAATATTTCAATTGCCCTGTTTAAATAATTTTTCCAATAAATCAAAATTAAAAAATAATAAAAAAATAAATTCCAAATCCTTATACTTTATTACAAAATATTAAAAAATATTAAAATTATATAAATATTAATAAAAGTCCAAATATGATTTATTAAATACCAATTTCAAATAAATTTCATATTATATAATATATATGTAAATAGTAAAATATATTGATAATTGAATATATTTACTAAAATTTATCAAAAATCAATACTCCTATATTTATTTATTTTATCATCATTAATTATAAATTCTTAGATGTAATTTCTTATTACTATTATAAACTTCTATGATTTATTATTCCAATGCTTTTAAAATAATGAAAATATCATTAGGATCTATAATACTAAAAGTCATCTTAATATAATAAGAATAAAAACTTTGAACAAATATTAATTAAAATAATATATAAACCAAAGAAATAATATCTCCCTTTTATTTCAACAAACTTTCTTCTATTATTTATATTAAGGATATTATAATTATCAACTCATTTGTTATCCTTATTATAATAACATCTTTTAATAAGAAACACTTATGATCTTGAATTTAATATATTCAAAATAATATATTAAAGATTATCTTATTAATTTTTTTAAGTTATTTTCAATTCTTTATTTTGATAATGATTTTATAGTTTAATTTATTATTATAAAATAAATTTTTAATAATAAAAATATTTATCTAATAATATTCCAAGCTTATAAAATAAATTTATAATTATAATAAAATATATAAAATATTAGATATTTGGTTATATTTATTTATATATATTGTAAGCGTAGTGGTAGTTAAACTAATATAGTGCAGAGGAAGACTTAATATAAAAGTAGTGTGGCGCAGAACGTGGTAATATAACGTTGCTGTAGCGTGCAAGTGTAAACAAAGTTTAATTAAGCTTCGAACTAGGATGAGTCACCGATATATTAAGATTTATATTAGGTAGTGCCAATATCCTACAATATCGACAGAATGTAGTCTCAATCTTAGAAATAGTGTAAAAGTAGAAAATAGTAAGAATTGAGAGGAAAAAAAGAGGAACCTAGTTTATTAGATAATTTAATACTATTTATACAATTAATTTAACTATATAAGTATAAATTAATCATATAATTTATAGTTACTTGGATTATATGAAAGTATATATAAGAATTTAGAGAACTAGTCTCTTAACATATATAAAATAAATATTAATAATAAAATATTTGGATAACTTAATGTTTTTAAAAATATTATGATTTATCTTTATAACTTTATAATTAAAATAACAAAGTTTTGGTTAATTTAATAAAATATTTAATAACTTTTATTATATTATGTTTTTTATAATGATAAATAATTAAGTATATTGAGTGCAAATGCTAAGGCCATAGATTTTTCTATTAAAAAAATCATATAATTAAGATAAGATATAATTCATTTAATTAAAATTATTTATATAAAAAGGATGAAAATTTCTAAAATAATAATTAGTTTTTTGGTTTATATATTATTTCACTTTATATTTATTCAAATTTTTTAATTATACTGATTATAAATGACTTTTAATATTACAAGTTCTAATATTAATATTTCCTATTTTAAAACCTTTGGAATTGAGAATAATAGAAGTTTATTACAAATTAAATCTTTAAAAACTTTTATTATATTTTTTTAATTTATTAAAAATAAATATTAGGAAAATTATTGATTAAATAAATAAAAATCATATATTAAAACAAGTTTTTAATAAAATTTATAAAAATAGCAATATAAATATTATTGATTATTACAGAGTTTCCTTTGTTTCTTAATTATTATTATATGTTAAGTAATTGAATCTCTCCTTTCATTAGGTTTAATCAATTATAAACTTAAATAACTATATAAATAAATTTGCATATTGATATATAATATAATTTTGTTTTGTAAATATAATTAGCTATTATGTAATTTATGATCATTTAAGATTGGTTTATTCTTAATATTAATATTACTATTAAATAATTAATAAAGATTAATTTATAAACGATACAAATTCAAATATATTATATAATCCATTAATATATAAATATTATGATAGTAAATAATCTTGTCCATTTTTCAAAAAATTCTGATCACTATACTGATTCAAGAAATCATATCGGAGATACCTTTTTTCATGAATTGGCTTAACCTATCACTTAATAAACTCATCTCTCTACTTTTATTTTAAAAGTATCCAATCTTAAAGTAAAAGTATTGAGTATTTTATTTACAGTAAGCTTTTTTGACCTAATTTGGTGAACCTTGTCAATTTCCCTTAGTTTTGTGGTTGTCATAATATACTTGCATTTACCTAATAACTATACAAGCCTAATTGTAAAACCTCAATAACAAAAGAACTCCTATTTTCCAACCATTGGATTAATAAGCCCTTTTTCCTTTAACTCAATATAAATATCCTATCCATTTAAAGTATTAATTTCAAACAGAATATCTATATTGATTATTAGTAAAACCATTTTATAATAAATATAATCTATTGCTATTATTAAAAATAACCTTTTTTGAATAATATGGAAATGGTTTTTTAGTATATTGATATCTAATATATCTTACAAGTTCAACCCTAACCTTCCACCACTTTCTTTAAGATTGTATATGATGCTTTATATTTTTCTAATTATATCAACCCTCTTTTATAATATTTTAGGACTTTTAATTGATAGTAAGACTAGATTCCTATATAAGATATTGATAGTTGTGATGATTTTTTATATATTTAATACCCTAGGGAAATATTATTCCTGGCTCTTTGAACCACAGATTAATTTATATTTATTTGGTCTTAATAGTGATAACCTATTATTTACCATTGGTGAGTCCCTACTTAAGCCCTTAATACTTATTTTCTTTAACAATTACAGCTATTATTAATAACTCAATAAGATGGATTTTAGAAAGTTTTTCAAAAAAATTCAAAACCAAAAATACTATCCTTTTAATAAACATATATTTATTAATTAAAAAAAATAATATTTTTGTAGTTTGTTGAATAATATATATAAGGATATTTTATTAAATTTAATAACATTTTAATCACCTTTATTAAAAACTAAAAATTATAATAAAATTTTATTTTTATAATAATATTTTAATATTATATTTTTTAACTAAAAATAATATAAAAGGATATATCAAGGTTATAAAAAATAAGACCTTTAGGATATATTTCTTATAAGACTAGTTCCCTTGATTCTTTTCTATTTTTCCATGTTTATATTAACTTTTAATTTACTAAGTAATATATGTTTTTAAATTGAATTTATTCTTATAAAAAAAATCATTTTTTATAATAAATATAATCTTTCTTTTTACTCTTAATATTCTTCTTTAATTATCATTAATCACCATTATTTTCTAAGATTTAGGACTATTTCTATCAATACTATTTTCTTAGTAATATTATCTAATATATATCTTAATATAATTATATAATATAATTTATTTTGAATATTAAATAAACTCACAGATATATTAAAATGCTTTTGTCACTATTAATTTAAATTTTCCTCTGCCTAATCATCGCTTTGTCACCTAGTTTTTTTTGCAATATATAAATACCCCTAGAATATAATATAATAAGATAAAATTAATTAAATGGGTTATTATTTTAACAGCCATGATATTATATAATATATATTGTTATTTTAATTAATTATTAATTTTTTAATCAATATAATAATTAAATTATATATCAATTATTTTTAATATCAAATAAGTTATATTATATTGATTTATTCAACTTAATGGAATCAAATTATTTTTGAGTTTATAATTTTGTATTTTTTTCATTTTGAATTTTATTTTAAATAATATAATATTTTTTTTAAATTAATATAAAATCCAGTTATATATAACTATATTATTTATTTGTTTATTAATATATTCATTATATTGACTTGCAAAATAAATATGACTCAAATTCTCAAATGTTATTCTATATATACGAGAATAATAAATAAAATAAAAGATTACAAGCTTTGTATTTAATAATGTATTGGTTTTTATTTTGTTAACACACGTTTTATTAAATTTTGAGTTTAAGAGAGAATATCAAATTTTATTTAATATTTATAAAAAAGTTATAATATTAATTATTAATTTTTTTTTCAAATTTTCTATAATTTCCTTGATTTTAAAAATATCTTTAAATTATATTTTATAACTTAATTAGATATATAATAATATTTTTTAGTTAAAATTTTATTATATATTTTCAAAAGGAGTCATTCAGTATATTTTCTTTGTATTATATATTGATATTCAAATTTAATTAAATATATTAGAATTCAGGGTATAAAATTATAATTACAATCTTTATTAATAAACATCATATAAGATAATATAAAATATATTTGAAAGTGTTCAAAAATATATTAATATCCATATTATTTAGCATAATAAAATTAAAGTATTAAACAAAAGCTTAATATTTTGATAATTTATAAAATTTTTAATAATATTATAAAATTACTCTGACAAAGAAATATATAAAATTCTGCTTTATTTTTATATAATAAATATTCTTTAATATATTGATTACGAATTAAAAATCAATCATTTAAAAAAAATAGTAATATATTAACCTAAATTTTTAAATATAATCTCTATGAAATATTAAAATACATCTAATAACAAATTTTATTCAATATACCATTATTAACAATATAACTATTTAATTTTACAGTTCAAATTACTAAAAATATTCAATATATAAAATAAATTCATATATTTGTTTTTAATGAAATTTATTGACAATATTTTAACTTTCTTAATATCCAAACCATTAAATAATAATTTTAATAATCATTAAAATCTTTTTCAAGTAAAAACAATATAAATATAATCCTTAGTATAATAATACATAAATATCTGTTGTATAGTTGAAATATTCAATAAATATCTACTTTATAAAACTATTGTAATTGCATAAAATATTTTGTATACTTGGCTCTGACAGCCAAGAATAATATTCACCTGGATTATTAAAAAAAATTCAAAATTAAGGTAGCAAAAACAATTTAATATTATAAGAATAATTTTTAATTTCTACTTAAAAATTTTCTAATAATTGAAATAAAAGATTTAATAAAATATAAAACCAAATATAATGCCAAATTGCTAAAAAAGGATAATTTTCAATTATAATAATCTTGGGCGGAGTCAGTGTAGTCCAACTCAACAATCTTATCTTATAAATGTCTCTACATAATTGTCCTTATATTCAATATTAAAATAATATTTATTATAATTTATAATTTTTAAGTGAAAGATATTTTGCTTGAGGTATCTTTTTAAATAAGGTTAAATATATATAAGTGATAATTTCAGGAAGGGTGTTAATATAGATAGACTATATTAATATGGTATATAAATATATATTATATGATATTATATATTTATATTGCATTGTGACTTAAATCTAAGGTTTATTTTAACCTTGAAAATTTGTGACAATTGGATTGTAAAAGAAATTTAGATTACATCAGATATTTGAACAATAAGCGATAATTAAATTTTTTTTGGATAAAAATATTCAATACGAATTATTCACAAAAATCATTAAGTATTAGCTGGTGTGAAAAGGATTTCATGACATAATTTTTAAGAAAAATTCCAATTAATGTAAATCTGAGAAATCAAGTTAATAATTTTATTTAATTTATATTACATCAAATATATTAATACCTATAAAATCATTTATGAAATTAAGAAATATTATAAATATTTAAATAATCTAGAAAAATATTAAGGTTTTGCTTATAATTAAACTTTAGTTTTATTATTTATTAATGGAATATAAATTGGATTGAATTAAAATAATAATTATATATATATATATATATATATTATAGTCAATATAACTTCTATTATTATTATACTTAGCCTTAATAAACAAAGGATTATATGTATATTATCAACTAATCAAGTCATTATATGGGTTAAAAGAATATATCTATTTTTTTAAATATCGAATTAAAAACTATTTGTAAATATTATTATCAGCTATTGACATTAATATTGACACTGGCTGAGAAGTCAAGTGTCCAATAACTTTTAAGTAAATAGTCGTCTTCCGGGACGGCACCTGTTTGGTGATATAAAAGGGGTAATTTATTGTTTAACCTGGATTATTGGGCTGTACCCTAGGAAGAGGACCGACGTGATAACTTGGTTGTAGTCGGCATATTTATAGTTTGCTCGACGTGTCTTCCCAGCGTACGAACCGTACGTCAGATGGAACAATTGTTTCCATTGCTCGGGTGTATTTTGTGGTCACGTTGCAGGTGGATCTGTGACAGGGTTCTCGAATGAATTGAATTGTTAAGGACGAACGGGTCCTCCGGCCCATGACAATATTATAATATCCAACTAACTATTATTAACACAATTATATTAAAATTTTAAATTAAAAATATTTTGTCAATAATCATATTATTAATTATAATAAGGAATAATAATAATTTGTCACTCTATAAAATAATATATATATATATATATATAATTAAAAAAATTAAAAATTAATTTATTGGAAAGAACTAGATTTGATTACAATATCCTCCATACTCATCTAATATGATATCTTGTGATTATGGCTGTTACGGTGGACAATATAATATATGGGAAATGATTTAATAACATTTCAACTTTGATATAAAATACATATGTTAATTGAAACAAAGTAAATTTTCGATTTAATTTTATTTCGATTAATCTAATTCAATTAGATTTCATTCAAAATTTTTTGTCTTAAATTCTCGGTTTAATCAATTCATTCATTCAATACTTCGACATTTAGTGTTTTATATTGGATTATTATTATTATAGCTATTCTATTTTAAGTTTAATAGATTTGGTATTACATATTATATAACTTGTAATATCTTTATTAGATTGTTACTATTGTGACTTTAATCTCCTCAAGCTCGAAATTAAAGTTAATCAATTCTAATCAATTCTAATCAATACTAGTTTCCTCTGCCTTCAAATTGAAAGTAACAATATATTGTTACAATTATATTGGATGAGTAATTTTGAAGATAAATTCTAAAATATTATATAAAAAAGTTAAATAATTACAATTAATAAGATATCATATTCTTGAAAAAGGAGGGAGATATTAATTATTATAATGGTATTACTTTCAATTTGAATCTTATATTTTATCAAATTTTATATTCAAAATTTATCTAATATAATTTTTGAACCATTATATATTAAGTGAAACAAGAAAAATTCAATTTAAATCAATTTAAAAAAATTAAAAATAACTTATTTTAACTTTAATTCAGTTTAAAACTTAAAATTTGATTTGATGATTGAAATGGCTAATTGAATTGTTAGTACTAGGAAAACTATAAAAACCCGATATTCATTTAGATTAATAAATTTTATATTAATTTTAAACCTGATGAAATTTAATCCATTTCCAACACCTCCCGATCCATTGGACAAAGTAGAATCGTACTTTGTCAGTCCTATGGTATTAGCAATTTTTCGACTGGTTTTTCTAGTGTATTGTATAGTTGTACAAATAGCTCAAATCACAATATATTATTTAATGCCTATTTACTTTTATGGTTATTTGACGTTTTTATCATATTATGCTGTGATTTTATATTTTTTTGTAAGATTTTATATTCAATGCATTGTTCAAATTTAATGAATTAATATTAGATCTCTTCATGTCTCTCGATTTATTATGTGGTTAAAGACAAAGTGCCTTGGGAAAAGAGACCTTATTCGAATATTTTTATTACTGGATTATATCATTTTCTGATGTTGGATTGCATCATAGTAAGTATTATCTATTGGTACATGTTATTCCCAACCGATCCAATATCCACCAGATTTCAAATGTGGACGAATGTCTCTGTTCACGCACTTCAAAGTGTATTCATGCTGATAGAGTGTGCCCTTTGCCGTCATCAATGGAATTGGAAATATCCTCCTTCTGCAGTTTTGGTTTTACTCATTTACTTGGCATGGGCTCTAACCATATATGCTGGGTAATAATTTATCATTTATTTCACTCAAATATATTGACTAATTTGATTTCAGATTCGGAATTTTAGTGTACCCATTTTTAGACTATCACAATACTCAATTATTTGGATCAGTAATAGGTATTATTTTAGCAGCATGTATAGTATTTTCTATTATTCTTTATATTTTACATCTTATAAGAGATAGGTTTGGTTTAAAAAAATCCAAATTTAGAGATTCTACTCAAATTCGATTCCCCATTGAATAAACTAATAAAGTACAAAATCGATATTATTATTCATCAAAGTCAACTAATTACAGGTATTACAAAAAACTTTATTGATCACATAAATATGGTTAAAGTGTAATATAGTCATTTGTTTTAGGAATTCTGGAAATGTAAACAATAATTCCTATATTCATTTCTATAAATGGTATCGATATTTTCAGTAATAATGATTTCAGTTATTTTAATGTTACATCAAGTTATATAATGTGAAATATAAAATATATATATCATGATATTAATAGCAGCAAAACGGTGAAAAGCAATATATACTTTAATAATTTAAATACTTATTGTTAATTAAAATAAAATATAAATAAATAATGGAGAAAGTAATTCAAAATATAAAATTATTAATATTTCAGTTATTTTTGAATAAACAGTAAGCTAATAAAATATTAATATTAATTAATATCCTTTGAAATATAAGATTATTAGAAATATTTTTTTCAAAAATTTTCACAATTTTAATTTGATTTGATAAAATGTGTATATATATAATATAATATAAATATTAAATTTAAGCAATCTATTCATTAAATAAATTCAAATATTAAATTGTCCACATAATAAATAATAAATCATTTTGTTCAATAACTATAAAACTGTTTTAATGTTATAAATCAAGTAATATTACAATTTTACATTTCTACAATTACATGGTAAATATGTACTAATAAGTATCACAATAAAATGTTATTTTTTATTATTTTATTATTACTTCTCGTTAAAACAAATCCATATATTAAATTTGAAAGATTTCCATTCATTAATAAAATAATAATAAAAGTAATCCAAAAAAGTTTTATTATAAACTTTATATTACTAAATATAAAGAGTTTAGTTTATATAAATTATTATTATGAATATGCAATTTTTAAATAATAATATATCTAATTAAAAATTATATGAGAGTATGAATTGCAAAAAATTATAAAATATCGTTATGTGTTATGATTGACGGCCGTAACCGCTGGAGGAAATAAGTTTTAAGAGCTTAAACGGGGAATTGGCAGTGGTAAACAATAGATTACCACAAAAACTAGGGGAAATTAATGGATCCACAAAATTAGGTGAAAATGGCTTACTGCAAATAAAGTAAATGCTCAATACTTTTATTTTAAGACAGGATACATTTGAAATGAAGGTAGAGAGATGAGTTTATTAAGTGATAGGTTCAATTAGTTCATGAAATGGGGTACTTCCAATGTGACTTCTTGAATTAATATGGCAATCAGAATTTCTTGAGTGATGGACAAGATTATTCCTTATTATTAATAATACATGATAAATTTGTTATTAACTTAAAAACTATATTTATTTTACTAAGAGTCTATTTAGTAATATAAATATTTTTTAAATTGGTTGATTTTGTTATATTATATTTTTAAATTACTTTTGTCAATAAATGTCATTGAAAATAAAAAAATACATAATTATTATAAGTTAGCTAGTTAATATTACTTTATTAGCTTTAATTTAGAGTTATCTAATCTGTATGGTTTTCTTATTATATTGGCAAAAGTATAATACATTGATATTAATAATATTTTTACTTCATTAATAAAACCAAATTCATATTACAGTGTTTAATTTAAAAAAGCTAATTAATTTATTATAATTTAAGATAAAATTTTATGATATATAATCGATAATATAAGCTTTATAGGTCTGTCTCCTTTTAATTTTATAACATTAATTAAGATTTATTATATTTTTAACTTTCGTAACAAAAAATTAAATGACTTTACTATCAATCTATTTATTTTTTTAATTATTATAGAATAATTATTAATTCTAAGCATTTAGTTATTATAATATTAGTTTGGAGAAAAAAATGGATAATTTTTTAATTCCTGATTTTTTATATATATTATTAGTTTTTAAGATTTAATTATATATTAGATATATAGGATAATTAATGCATTCAAACTATATATATTTTTAATTATTTTTTCAGTGAATTATTTTTTTAAATTAAATGATAATCATCAGTGATCTGTTATTTCAATATTATCAAAATTAAATTATTAACCATATAAAATCATTTGAGGCTTATAAATAAATAATTAAAATAATATAAATATGAAAATTTTTCTTAAATAAGAGATTGTTTTTTTAAAGTTAATATGGATATTGTTTTAAGTTTATTATAATTCAAAAAAATAGTTTTTATTATTATAACGGTATTTATTAATAAAATAAAAAATATATCAAATGATATTTTTTAATCTGAGTTAAATTATAATTTTAATAATTTAATTTTAATGAAATAAATATATAATATAGATTAAATCTTAATATTAGATTAATTAATAAAAATATTAAATATTTTATAATTTAAATAGAAGTTTAAAAATGACATAAAATAGATATAGCTAAATCAAATTTATTAAGATATTAGTGTGTAAATTAAAAAATAGAAAAAAATTTTTTTATCTTTCAAATATATTATAAATCTTGAAAAATTATTTATATATAAAATATATAAGAAAGTAAATATTTTTAAACTATATATATTCAATTATAATAATTTTTTTATTAAAATATTTTGGTCTTATAATTTATATTTAAATTTAATTATATTTAAACTAAATAATAATTTTCAAAAGGTTTTTACTTTTATATTTTTTTAAACTTAATCATAAACTTATTAAAATTATCTAAGATTTGCAAATAGTTTATAGAGATGATATTTTATTTAAAATTACCCTATAATGCTAGATTTGTAATTTTAAAGCTAAAAGGGATATTATTTAAAATTTACCAATATTTAAAAAATTAACTTTTATTATTATTTTTTTAATTATTAATGGAATAAAAAATTATATTAAGAATATTAATTTATTTTAGTTAAAGAATTATCAAAGTAATTTTATATTAATTATATAAGCATATTATATATATTTAAGTTTAAATTTAGATTAATTTATAAAAATATAAATTAAATATATTATAAATTAGCAAAGGCTTAAAAACAACTAAAATAGCTATAGTTAAACTATATTTATTAAGGTTCAATTAAAAATAGGTTTTTATAATAAATATTTATAATTGATAAATCTTAGATTCTTTTATATAATCTTTTATTTAACAAAAAAAAAGACGTTAAGTTAAATTAATCTTTTTGATAAATTTTAATAAATAAATATAATAAATATAAATAAATATTAATTATTATATTGAATAATAATTATATATAGTTTTCTTTATTTAATAACTTAAAACAAATTAATTAATAATAAACTCTATATTACCCCTTTTAATTTAATAA
>JNEM01014883.1:0-10300 GCA_000697335.1 Conidiobolus incongruus B7586 | reverse complement strand
TTAAAATACTTTGTTGTAACTAAATAAGGTATTATATTCCTTATAGTATTTTTATTAAACAGGTACATTTATTATTTATTAAGAGCCTACAGTATTTTATTAATTAAAAATGTAAAATAAAATAGTAAAAATAATTTAATCAAATTTAAATTCTGAATTTTATAAAATATTTATATAATATTATGGTGCAAATTCATTGATCAATATATATATATATATAATATAAATTATTAAATATTTGAATAATTGAATTAAGTTAATTATTCTACAAAACTGTCAATGTATTAACCATATAAATTTATTAATATAAAAAATATATAAATAATCGATTATTAATTACATTTGGTTAAATAAATAATCGTGGTATGCAAAAAAGATGTTTTATCAATATGACATCACTACAAAATTAATTAAAATTTATTGGTAATTATGTTAATATTCGAATTCTAATTTCCATCTTGCCATAAGTAATTCAAACCAATTCAATAAATTAATTTGAACCGTCTCTTCGCTCTGTTGCTTTTCCGTAATGAGGTTGGGGTTGTCTTTAGAATAATATATCTGTGTGGCCTTGGGATTAATAAAAGATGATTGGATTAGGTTCAGTTGGTTGAGATGAATAAGTTGATCCCAGTTGTAATCGAGTTCCTTAGTCATGATTTCATACTCTTCACTCAGTTCACTCATAAAGATGCCCTTGTCATCAGTGCAGATGACTGGTAGGTAGTGAGGACTGTTCATGATCTTGTGGATGTGGTGATTTTTGAAGTGGCTGACAGTTTGACACAATACATTGGAGGTTAGGCAACATTCAATGGGAAGTATCTTGGTCGTTGGTAAGTCATAATCTAAAAATGTTCCATGGCCTACTCTGTCAGGTTTGAAATTCATAAGAGCGACAGTATGAGGATCGTCTTCAATCTCAGCAATGTGCATCGTTACACCGAGATGATTGTCTCTGGCCAATTGAAATGCTGGTAAAAGTGCAGTAGGATTACCACTTAAAGGATTACCACATAAATCAACACCCACCACTCCTTGATCTTTGAATTGAATAGCGTATTTAACGGTATCTAGAGCGTTTTCTAAATTGTCATTGCGATTGATAGATAATATGACTCTCACAACCATTGTACTCCAGCCATTTTGAAATTCGTTAATAGTATCAATAACTAATATCACTCAATTAATATATTATTAACTATATTAATATTGTATAATTACCCGTTTTAATATATTCCAATTTAGTCATATTATCATTAGATCTTGGAGTTGTTCTTAATTCTAAATAAAAAACATTGTCCTTTTGAAACTCATTCAATACTTTTTGAATCATATACTTCAAAGTTGGTAAGTCATCAATCAATTCGTAGATGAAATCGAATAATTCGAAAAATATTTTAACCCCACTATATCCCAGGGTATTAATATACAGTTGATATAATTGATGATCATAATATATTTACTCAGTTTCTGGATAACCAGCACCAGCTAACAATTTGGGTAATTTTAAAGATTTATAATAATCATTTTGACTACACTTTAATTGATAGAGTTGAATCATTTCTTGACTAGATAATGATCCATTTAAATGAGCATGTAATTCCTATCAAACTATATTAACTAAATTTTATACATAGCTATCTCATATTAATCACTTACAATCTTAGGTAGTTTTTTACATTGCTCCTTTAATTTTAATTGGACTTGGTCAAGGATAGTCATGTTAATTAATTAATTTCACCTAATTCAGCGACCTAAGAACAATATTTTGAAATTTTTATCATGCCATATATCTATTATATATAATCCATACCCATCATATACCATATTATGGGAAAACCATTTGAACAGCTTATTAAATAACAATTATTAATTTCTGTAAAAGAAAAAATAGATTTTATTGAGTGAATATTCCAATTGGTGTTGTATCAAATATTTTTAAATCCCTAATTTCTCCTTACACCAATTTTCTAAATTTTATTAACCAATAAAATAAATTTTAATTTATTCCATTTATATTAGTATCATAACCAATCAATTATGATATATGATAGGATTTTAATTTTATTAATTATTCATCAAATATCAATTTTAAATTTAATAGATTAATTATTATTGAAAAATATTCAATTATATTAATCAGTAATTAATATATATTATGCTAACTATTTGTTTAATTTTAATATTATAGTAATTAATAAAATGTAATAAATTGATAATTTATTGTTTCGCACTAATTTATTAAAAGAGTGGATAATAAAAAGAAAATTTTCAGCGATTTAACATTGATCTTTTGTTCTAAATATAATAATAATAACAGAAATTAATACATTTAATAAAATGTATCTAAATAAGTTATATAGTATGATATTAGATAAATACATCAGGAACGCTTTATATTTTCAAATTAAATTTTTTAAAACCAGTGTAACTAAATTTGAATTAATTAAAGCAAAAAATTTGTTATCCCAAATTTGTGTTATCTATATTTTTTAATTTTCGATTAGTATCAATTATACCTTTAAGATATATTAAATATATATTCTTTGGAATAAATCATTTTTCAATAAAAAATTAATATTGAATTATAACGATTATCAGATTTCATTAATGTTTCAAGTTTGATAAGAGATACTATGTATTTGAATATTTATTAAAGTTTTTATATCAATTTATAAAAAACACAACCAATCTATAGCTGTATCTACAATGTATAAAGGATTATTAAAAATCTATATAATACTAAATAACACTTAATTCACAAACAATCGATATTTCTTTTAAGCTGTCTATAAGGATTGGGATATTAATGAAACATTCATAATAGCTGATAATGAATTGAATTGATATTTCCAATGTATTGAAATATATTTTAGATTATGAGGCATTTTGATTAAAATATGATTAATTTATTAATAATGTTTGTTATGTTTATCACATATAGACTTATGTATATTGTCACAATAAATACTTTTAACTGATTAGAATTATATAGTTGATTAATTAGTAAAATCTCTAAGAGTGAAAAGAATAAAATTTATAAAATGAATCACTAAATATTACAACTTTACTAATACATAAACATGAGTTTTGCAATTTATTACTGAAAATAGTAACTTAATAAATTATATATATATATATATATCATTTATAATAGCATACTTTGGACCATTTCGAATTAACAAATATAATATTAAAATTCAATCGAATAGATTAGAAATGTATTATTATTATTGCAATTTAAAAGACAATTGAGAACTAAAGTTCCAAGTCCCTGAAATCAAAACAAGACTCATTTTCTCATTCAATTAACCTTGAACCAATAACCATTTGCACCCCAATCCTCACGTGGGAAGAGAGGTCATAATGGTCCTTGCATTGATCCACATGAGAAATATTTGGTAATTTTTTTTAAGTGAAATGGGAAGAATAATTGTTCCATTCCAACCTTTAAATCCTTTTTAAGTCAATCTTCATATATTAATAAATATTTAACGAATTATATAATTGATTAATAGTAGATTAGTTGTAGAAATTTCAATTTAAATTATTCAATGTATATAACTATATCAATATTGATAATGAATTATCTGCCAATAAAATGAAGATCAGTTGGATAAACATTGATTATATTAAAACTATGTTAAATGAATGTTCTAATTATATATTTTAGCTAGACCTATCTTCGTTCAATCAAGTACATCCGATCTTGATAATCGTAAAAATTATTTATTGAGGATATATATTCAACTGACAAATAAATCAAATTAACTAAATATGCTCATTATTTCAATTTATTCCTAAATCTTTTAGTTGAAAAAATATCAAATATTATTATATTAGATGAAGATATATTTACATTGTATAATTTTATATTCAATATTATATGCTTTTGGATGTTTTAAGAATAGATGAAAAATTTCAAAAAACTAACAAAAAATTCTATAAAATTACTATAATAAAATCTATTGGATTACAATATTAATAATATATGAAATAATTCAATATCATATTTTATATGATTACTAGTTATGAAATCATATTATGTACATCATATCATCTCCATTCTAAAATTCAAAAATATTAGATATATAATTTAATTAGTAAAAAATCAAAAAAAATCGAATATCAAATATAAAATTAATTTGAATTAATCAAATACTCTGAAATGGAATATAATCAAATAATAATGAATTAGTATGTCCATTTTTAAAAATATTGAATATATTAATAATAATTTACAATAACACTAATTATAAACATTAATATAATATCATAAATGGATTTATTATTAGACAATTATTGGTTTTTGTTTCTAATAAAATGTTAAATTAACTGTTTAGCCAGTATTTAATATTGAAATATTATTTAAGCTGTGAAAAATATTAATAAAATTTATAATTTTAATAAAAAATTATATATTTATTAATAGAAATTCAATATTATATAATTTAGATTTAAGTAAAAACTAAACATAATAATATCATTATAATTGAATAACATATAGAGAAATAGTAAAATTAACCATAATATAATATATGTCCCAAAAGGTTCATGAGACTAAAAATTGAAAATTCGCCAAATCAATTTAGATTAGATGAAATAAATTAGAAATATAATGGAAATTGGATAGTCTTTAACTAATTTAAATTAGGGGGAGAGACATTTATCAAACTCTGATAATTTATAAAATATTCAATTTAACTTAATGTTATATTTGATAGATTTCTATTTTATTTAATTTGATTATTATATTAATTAATATTCAATTAAATCTTTTTCACATTTAATATTATTGCAAATTATAAACAAATTTTAACTTTAATTGAATTTTTTTTATAAATAATATTAAATTTAATCAATAAATTGCAATTCTTAGTAATTTAAAGGAGTGAATTTGAGTGTTTTGTGTTTTTATTACTCCTTTATTTTTATATATTTATCTATCATGCAATTATAAATAAATATTAATTATCAATATCTTTAAAATCATTGGAAATTTATGGGGTTAAAAAAACGTTTTTTTTTGCTAATTTATTTATTGGGGAAGCTATATTTGATAAAGATTGTCCCCATTTCCTTTTGAATTTAGTTTAATTCGTACATTTTAGGTTAGTGACATGATAGTTTTGGCTTAAACGAACGGAGTTTGAGTTTTTCTTAGATTCAAATGAGCGGAGAGTTGTGATTAGAAAATGTTAGAAAGTATATTGCCAATTGAATGAGCTTAAGTGATTGACCCATGAGGAGAAGTGAACATCAACAAATGGGTTTTGTCCAATTGCATCAACCACGCAGATTGAGTGAGTGCAATTGGCCCAATCACTGATGTCTAATATTAGGAGACACTTAAATAATTCTGAATTCGAAATCGACCCCATGCTCCTTAATGAAGAATCGCCAAACCATCTATACTCAGTTGAAACAAATGTGCTAACTCCTATTTGGTACCCCTTTACCCCATCACTTTACTTTCCAATATATAATGCTTGAAGCTGGCTCATTGACCAATTCGTACTTTACTTTTGATAGATCGTTTATTGTTTTTCTCCGCATTTGATATTTTTGAAAACTAAAAAAATGCAATCTAAATTAATTTTCTCATTGCTTGCTCTCTCCCTAGTCTCTGGAGAAAATCCCGTTGAAGGACTTGTCAAATCTGTCACCGGAGCTTTGGGTGGTGGTGCCGTTGGGGCTGCTGGATCTCCCGATGCTCCTGCTTCCAAGCTGGACAAATTAACTGCTGCTGGCAAAAATAATGTTGTAAAGGCTGCTTCTACAAAGCCAGCTGAAGATGAAAAAGTTGAAGCCTCTGGCGATGAAGACAACTATAAAGAAGATGATTACAAGGAAGACGATTATGGTGGTGACGACTATGGCGATGATGACTATGGTGATGATGGCTACGATGGTGGCTACGATGACGGATACGGTGGCCATCGTGGTAAGAGCTATGGAGGTTATGACGATTATGGCTATGGCGGACGTGGCGGTTATGGTGGAAAGAGCTATGGTGGTGGTGGCTACGGAGGCTATGATAATCATGGTTATGGTGGCTACGACGATCATGGTTATGGAGGTTATGATGACCATGGCTATGGTGGACGTGGCGGCTATGGTGGTAAGTCTTATGGTGGTGGTTATGGAGGTTATGGCGACAATGGTTATGGTAGCCGTGGAGGTTACGGTGGCAAGTCTTACGGTGGTGGTTATGGAGGTTATGGTGACAGCGGCTATGGCGGCCATGGAGGCTATGGCGGTCGTGGTGGATATGGTCCTGGTCATTACAAGGATTATGACAACGGAGGTAGATACTATCGTCGTCAATGGTTTGGAGGTTTTGCTCCAGGAGGTTTCTATGGTGGAGGCAATTTCTACCGCAGAGGCTATTATCCTACCAAAGAATACAATGACAATGGTTATGGTGGTGATAAAGATTATGATAATGGCTATGATAAAGAATATAATGAAAAGAACTATGGAAACAAACCATATAGTGGCAACAAACCATACCGCGAAAAGGAATATGGTAATGGAGGTTACGAAAAGCCTTATGAAGAAGGTGGCTATGAAAAGCCATACCGTGAAAAAGAATATAGTAATGGAGGTTACGAAAGACCTTATGAAGAAGGAGGCTATGAAAAACCATATGGAGGTAACAAGCCATATCGTGAAAAGGAATATGGTAATGGAGGTTACGAAAGACCTTATGAAGAAGGAGGCTACGAAAAACCATATGGAGGTAACAAGCCATATCGCGAGAAGGAGTACGGTAATGGAGGTTATGAAAAACCCTATGAAGAAGGAGGCTACGAAAAGCCATATGGTGGCAACAAGCCATATCGTGAAAAGGAATATGGCAATGGAGGCTACGAAAGACCTTACGAAGAAGGAGGTTACGAAAAGCCATACGGTGGCAACAAACCATACCGCGAAAAGGAATATGGTAATGGAGGCTACGAAAAGCCTTATGAAGAAGGAGGTTACGAAAAGCCATATGGTGGCAACAAGCCATATCGTGAAAAGGAATATGGCAATGGAGGCTACGAAAAGCCTTATGAAGAAGGAGGCTATGAAAAGCCATATGGTGGTAACAAGCCATACCGTGAGAAGGAATATGGTAATGGAGGTTACGAAAAGCCCTATGAAGAAGGAGGCTACGAAAAACCATATGGTGGCAACAAGCCATATCGTGAAAAGTCATACTCTTACCGCAGAAGAGGATATCCTACTAAGAGCTATTCTGACCATGGGGGCTATGGTGGTTATGGTGATAAAGACTACGGCCATGGACCTTGGAACAAGCCCTATGATGAAGGTGGCTACAATGTAAAGTCTTATGGAGGTGGTTATAAACCATACGGCCCTGGGGGTTACCGTGAAAAGTCGTATGGACCCAATTGGGATTACTAATTAACTTTGACTATTTACAATAATCTTTCTAAACGATCTATCAAAAGTACCTTCTCTTCGCATTTATACCAGCAATTAATCGATACATATATTCATTATATTTTTGAAGTTTATAATATAATATTTTTTTTCATCAAATAAAGTACAGTTATTAAAATTTATAATGGCTTCAATATTTTTATTTTTTTGTTTAATATTTCTAATGAAAATCAGTGTAACTTTCAATGGAAAAATTTATAATAATAGCCAATACAGTAATAACTCCATATGTTTGCACCTTTGGTTTCAGTTAAATTTGTTTAAATTATGTATTAAATTGATGTCGTATATACTGCTTTAAATTACATTAATTTTTATTGCAAAACTTAAAACTCACTCAAATTAATTTTTATAATTGATTGAAAAAATGAAATTTTAGTTTCACTTGCGTTTTATTTGATATTCGTATTTTTAAATGCACAGTTCAACTATTGATAAAGCTTTAAATTCTTTTTGATTTCTCATATTCTTATATATAATTCTTTGAAACATATGAAGGCATTTAAAAATTAAATGATTATATTTAAATAATATTTCATTAGGTTATTAAATTAAAAAGTGAAAAAATTCAAATATTAAATTTATACCCATTTAAACCCTTCAAGTAGGATTATATTAGGTTGATTCACTCCCAAGGATCACTTCTTGAGCTTATCAATGATATTTTCAAAGTTAATAATAATATTAAAAACTATCATATATTTATTATAATATCTATTATTTTTAAATATTTTGAATTAAATCAATTAATAGAAATCGATCTAAATATCAAATAATTATATATATATATATATATATATATTAAATGAAAAAGTTAATATAAAAAATCAAACTATTTCATATTACTATCAATGTATTTGTCATGGCCCAAAAAATTATATATTAAAATTCTTTTAAGGTAACTCTTGATAATAATATTCCTGAAATAATGAAAAAAAATTTTGTCAGAGAGTTTTTTATAAAATAGCTCTTAAAATATTAAATTATAAAAGGAAAAGATTAACTATTATATATTATATTTGTAATAACAATAATCTAATCACCAAGATTTTATAAAATTTGATATTATTGTGGTCGGCCTGTCTGTTAAACCATTACATGTATTTTTGTCACTACTCGGCTATATTTACTCACAAATAGTGTTACAATACTGTTACTGTGCAAATATTTACATGAAGAGAAACATAAGGCTTCACAACCTTCGTATACAATATATTGAGATAGATCTCAATAAACGATACATCATTCACACTCATCTACATCAATTGGTTCATCATTTCACTTATCTCACTTTAACTATGATCACAATAAATGTTGATATCCATATAAAATCATATGTAAAATTCTAATTTAAATATTTATTTTTCATCTTAATCATTATTAAGAAATGGTATGATATATTGAATAAATATAATCCTATTAAATAATAAAGTACTGAATTTAATTTTAGGTTATAATATTCAATAATAGTAATTTTATATTTAATTTTTTTGTCAAACTGAATAAATTAATTTGTCAATATTATAGATTTTGTACTATAATATATGAAACAATATAATTGGTTTTAAACACTTTTTTCAAGAAAACTAATAAAATATATTTATAAATTATTATTTTAAAATGATATCAAAAATTTGAACTGAAATTATAAAAATAACCAATTTATTTTATTAAAAATATCAAATATAGTTATTTTAATCGTGAAAAATTTAAAAACATATATATATATATATATATATATATTTAGTCATGAATTTATTCATTATACTGAAAAATAAAATATAGTTTTTAATAAATAAATTTGGCATTAATACACATGATATTCTTAATATAAAGCATATTAATTTTAATATTGATTTGAGTTTCATTTAATTTTTACATTAAATCAAACCTTAATAAAAATTAGAAAAAATCAAACGAATTGAAGCGTTATAATATTAATAAAGTCTGATATGGTGAAAAATTCATCATATTATATAATTAACAAGATTAATATAAGGTCATGGTGTAGATATAATAATAAATAGTTTTACTCGGTATTATATGGTTTGTATTTTGATTATCAATTTTAGTTAATTGTAATATGATTACATTAAATATTTTATATTTAAATCAAATTCATTGATTTTATTTTTCTAATAATATTTTATTCATATTCATACCTACCTTAATTTCTGCATAAGACAATGGATTTGGCTTATATATCCAGTTTCACCTTGGTATTTCGAATTAAATTGATATGTTTTTAAATAACCAGTATCAAAATTGTTTTATTCTAATAATTCATATATCTATAGATTTATTAAAATATATATTTCGAATGATATATTGCATATAATTATTGCTTCATCCTTTGTTTCACAACTCAATATATATTGTCTTTATTTTTTAATTTTACCTAGTACTGTAAGGTAAAATTTTATTCAAATTGAAATAATTTTGAGTTTTATTCATTCTTTAATATATTGAGAATTAAATATATTCAAAAAGATTAATTTATCAATAAATTTGTATTAATTTGTATTATCGTTTTAATATATATAACTCAAATTTTATAATATTTGAAATAGTAACTTAATTTGATGGATAAATAGTGTTCCTTTTTTCTTTAATTTCATTATTTTTTCCTAATTTTTCATTATTATTAAAAAATTGAAATTAACCTTATTAATTATTACTATTGTTACTATTTGTTATTTATTTTGACTTTAATTACTATATTAAGATATTACATGAAGTTTCAAAATCATTTTGTTTTTATTACTTTATGTTTTTTATTATATTCAATATATCCAATTGGTTTTAATATTGTTTTTAAGATATATATATATATTATTTATAATAA
>JNEM01014882.1:0-14422 GCA_000697335.1 Conidiobolus incongruus B7586 | reverse complement strand
ATATTATTTAATAATTTTTTAAACTAATATTATCAAACTAGTATCTTTGCGATATAGCTTAAAAATTGACCTTTATATCAAAAATATATATGATTTAATTCTTTTATATTGAAAAATTTCAAATATCTATTAAAAAAGAAAAATATTTATATCAAGTCCAATATATTAGCTATTGATTTATATACACTCTTGCTTTTAACAAAATTATAAGTCTATTAATAAAATATTATTAAAACTTAAATATAAACTCTTTAAAAATATTCAAGGTTTTAAAAAAATATATAAAAATAATATTATATCCAAAATTTCCATTTATTATTAAATATATTATTTAAATCAAAAAAATATTAAATATTTATCAAAATAAAAAAATTAAATTTAATATCATTTTTTTATTAATGAGTGTTATAAAAATATATTTAAAATCACCTTTTGATTTTAGTTAAAAAATTATTATATTAATTTAATATTTATTATATACATATAGTTTATTTATAAAAGTTCAAATTTGTTTTAATTAATTAAAATTTGAAATATATATTTTTAATTTTACTAAATCTTAAAATTAAATTAAAATGTAAATAGTTGAAAAATTATTATTAAGATATAATTAAAAACCTAATTTTTATAATAAATTATAATATTTAATTAATTGTAAATCCTTTTATATAATCTTATATTATAATAAAAGGCAAAATGGTGGATTAAACTAACAAAATACTTTTTATAAATTTTAAAATATAAACTATTATAGTAGATCATATTTATAAATACTGTGTCTATTTAGTCACTAGAAGTAAATCAATTAATAATAAATTTAAAAAATTTTTAAATAATAATTAATTTCTAATTTAAAAAGATATATTATTTTTTATGATAATTAAAATATAATAAATTTAAAATACTAAAAAATTTCCTAAACCAAAAAATTAAAAAAGCTACCATATTTAGTATATCTATCAAATTATCACTCATATGATTATGATTGTTTTATGCAATTAAAAATTATACTTAAAAATTTTTCTAAATAAATTTGATTAGTTTATAATATCAAATTTCAGTACTTTTCAAAAAATACTTTTTAGGTGATAAAAGCTTGCCAAAAGTATGGCAAAAAGTTATTAATAATAAAGGAGAGTATTAGTTTTATAATATATAATTTATATATATATTTCATATTAAAAATTATTTTAAAATTTGATTGTAAAATATGTCATTATTTAACTTTTGAAGTAATATATTCTTAATAATTATAAAATTATTTTATCTTATTTTCACTATTTAATTCTTAATTAAATATTAATTATTTCAACATAATCAAAGAATTTTAGATTAATTGAAAAATTTAGAAGATTTTACCCAGAATTTGATATCATTCAGAAAAACTATTCTATTGGATTGTATTAAACAAAAAAAACTGACAAATGAATTGATTCAATCCTAAAAATAATAAAAATAATATAAAAGTCAAATAATTATGTTTTGTCATTAAATTAATGCCAAAAGAACATTTTATTTAAAATCTTCTTTTAGAGAGCCAAGCGTCAGCATCCTTAAAGGCGTTGACAATGGCTGCATTCTGAGCTTGATCGAGAGTAGAAACAGCAGCAGTTAACTAAAAATTGTAATAGATTAATAGTGGATAATTGATATGAGTAATATAAATTACCTGATCCCAGAATTGGAAACCCTTTTGAAGCTCTTCCTTAATATTGTAGCAGCATGGGAATAATTTAGGTAATTCGTCATCCTCTAACCAGCGGTCAACCTGAATGTCGGGTTTAGCGCATGTCTTATTTAAATAAGTCTTGGCCATCACTCCCAACGCAGTGTTAGCCTCTTGCAAGAAGGGAAGCATGAGAGAGATAGTAGTGTAATCATCTCGCTCAATCTTGCACTCCTTGGAGAGGAAAATAGATAGAACAGTCATTTCAACTACATTGCGAAGATTTCCATAAAGGAGCTTTACGCAGCTATGGAAGCATAAGAGGTTATGGTCAACAGGACCAACCCAGGGTGCACTAGAAAATGTGACTGGAAGTAAGCTTAAGACGCGAGAAATAAGGCGAACATGCTGCTTATCTTCATCAGAGACGTTGGGAAGAAGAGGTTCAGGATGCTCTTTGGAGTATGGGTTGTTGTGCAAGACACCCAATCGAATGAGTTCAAGAGCAACAATTAACTCTTCGGTAAAGTCTCTTAGCTGAGTTCCCTCAGAATTGGGAACAGTATTGAGTGCCTTAATGAGAGTATTACCATAAGTGGTAGATACTTGGGGAACATTGATCAAACCTCTGAATTCTAAAAATCTCATAAGGGAAGTGGCCACAATCTGCTCGGCAGATTCAAGCGTAGCAGGGGAGTCGGCCTGTAATTTTAAGAATGATTGAGATTCGGTAGATCTAACAACGAATGATAAATCAACTAGATCCTGGTTCTAAAAAAACTGCTATTAAACACAATAAATTACAAGATTATATAAATATTACCTTTTGACGAGCTTTTTCCTCATCAAGAGAAGCTTGCTCACAGCGCCACTTAGCTGTCATTAGTTTGGGCATTTGAACATCGCTGAAGCTATTCAAGGTATGGTGAGTTCTGGGGTCATACCAGTAGATAGTAACCTAAATAAATATATTTTTCATTAATTCTCATTCTAAAACTAGACAAAATATGTTTAACGGATAAAATAACAATCAAGACTCATGAAAATGAAAAATAAAGAGTCTAAAGATTATTACAATACTTACCACTTCGCGACCTTTATAGTAATTGTTAAGATGCTGAGTAGCCAAGTAGAGAATTTGTGAGCGGAGAGGAGATAGATCATCAAGGAGTTGGTGGTATTCGGTAAATTCACCATTGCACAATGGTGCATATTCATTCCAGAATCCGTGAACAAGATAATTCATAACCTAAAAAATTCATTAATATTTGGCTTAGAAATATTTTGTTAAGATATACATCAGGTCCAATGAGACCCTGTGCAAGGTAATAGTAAAATTCATTGGGTAATTTATTGCCTAAGAAATCCAATGCATCAGGAGGTGGTGCTTGTGAAGAGAGAGGATTAGGCAATCCTTCGTCGTTCATCACCATATGATACTTGATAGAGTAGCGTATTCTGTTAAAATTTTCGAAATAGCGTAATTTTGTGAGCTAAAAAATAAAATAAATAAATGCCAATAGAAATAAATATAAAAATCTAATTACTTTTGGGTTATCCACAAGTGTGGCAAGAATATTTTGAGCGTTGCGGTGTTGGTTAACCATTTCCCAAGCAGCTATCAAACCATAAATTAATATTACAAATCCTCAATACTATTAACTTACTAACCATTGAAATAAGTAGACCCTTTGGGAGATAAAACGGGAAGTGTGGATAGGTTTCGACTGCCAGAAAGTAAGCAGATATCAATGAATTGCTCAACAGTAACTTTCATGTATTTGATGATCTCGTCGCGAGAGTACCAACTGAATGTTCCTTCCTATTTGATGTAACTTATGTAAGAATATAGGAAATTCAAACTAAGTTATTATAATCACCTTGAAATCTATTTCAGAAATAATATTATCAACATCGTAGAGGAGGAGTTCGCTATCACTATAGACAGCATGAACGAGAGGTTTATTCACTAAATAAGCCAGCTAATTAAAGTGTCAATATTGTACTTCCAGTGAAATCAAAATAATGTACCTGAGCTGAGCACAAATAAGGAGCTCTAATAAATTCAACATTTCTATCATGAAATATAGAAAATACGAGACCAAGAATATCAGCATGTTGAACATTGGCTAAATCATATAAATATTTAGCATTTTAACATTCAAAAGTCATCATTTAATTTTACCTGAATTCTTCCAAAGACTTGAAGCTAAATCGGAATTACCCTGTTCGTAAGCATCCCAACCTGATTTTTTAGATTCGGCCTGGTTAAAATGGTCTACGAAAGGATTTTCATTTTTGTTGAGATTTAAACCTGAAAACACGAAAATAGGGTGTATATTGCTCTGTCTAAATTTGACTAATCAATAAATAATTTAACAAAATTATATGACTAAGATTACTCAATATAGTCCAATTCTTTATGAATATTAACGCTTAAACCCAAAGGAATACCGCCCATCACAACAGTTGTAAAATCTTGTGGAAATTTTAAAATTAATTGCTTTAACCAAATGTGACCATCTATCGCCAATCGACAGTCGTCCAAAGTAGAGATAGGACTCTTATGAACAAGATTTTTAGATTTTAAAAATACTAAATCATCATTAATAAACTGATTAATCATTTAAATAATTAAATGTTTTAATATTACCCTCAAGATTTCGTATAGCCATAATTTATAGAATTTTTGTAATTATCAAATATCAATATTCAATAAATCTTAGATGATAAATTTAAAATAAAGTTAATAACTGTAATAATAATATGGACTATGTAATCAATTCATTTTATATTAAATTTAATTTGAAATTCAAATTCATGGGATAAATAAATCAGGGTTATTAAATTTCCCAATTAATTCAATTATATTGCTGAATTGTGTTGAGATATTAATATATCCATTTGGTTGGTAGTATAGGATTATTTAATATAATATAGTCTTTGATTGATTTGTTATCTAATGATAATATATTCACCCTTTCTTAGTAATTATATATCATAAAAATTGTAAACATATTATCACTTTTTTATATCACTATTATTGATTACAATAATACAATTTTATTTAAAATTGATTTAAATATTATAGTACAAAAACATGATGCCTAAAAAGATGTCATAAGATGATTTGTTAAAATACAATTAAATGATAATTATATGCATTGTATAAAATGACTCACTTATTGATATTTATTTATCGAATATAATCCTTTTCAAAATGATATGCTTCACTTTTAATGCAACATTATCTATTATAAAATCGAATAGTAGTATATAACTAACTTGAAACTTTATTTAATTTCAGAAGAGGAAGTATTGATCAAATATAATACTGTTGAAATTAAATATAATATGAAGTAACTATATGGATCAGATATATTAAATCAATTATGTTTCTTATATTACACTTCTCAAATTCAAATAAGATTAAATTTTCCCTTAATTTTTTAAGGTTTTTTATCAATATCAAATTCATATACCCTAATTATGTCTTTATTTTAGTAACATTTTGAACACAAATCAGTATATTTTTATTATTATATGTTATAAAAATGTATAGTATTGAATTTATAATTATAATTTCAAATAAATTATCTGATTATGAGATTAATATATTGACTAATTCAAATTTGAATAATATTAATTTTTTTCATTATTTTGGAATAGATGAATTACTAAAAAATTCATCTAAAATTCCACAAATATCTATTTTTAATTAAAGAATTTTTTATTAAATATTGTACTATAAAAATTTTGACATATCTCAAAAATTTGAATCTTTACAACAGGAAATTTTAATTTATATAACGATTGTCGAATAATATTTTAATAATTATTTTATATTAATTCAAAATTATTTATCGCTCATTATTATTACGCAAATTTCTATCTTTTTTTTCTTCATCAGTTTGGATTAATTTCAAATATTCAAAATCAAATTTAAGATCATTTTGCTATACTTGAACTCAATGTTGTAATCATATTTTCAGTTTATCAAATTTCAATATTGTCCCAAGAAATCATAAAAATATCTCATAGTATTATTACCCTGAAAGTTAAAGTAAATAAAGTTAAATCAAATAATATAATAAAAGATATTAGAAATAACCTTTAACAAATGTTGATAAAAGGTACCAAAGTATGTTAGCTTTTCAGGAGAGTTTTTAAATTTTTAATGCAGACACCAATATAATTACCCCACACAGTTATCAAGTTAATGAATTCTAATTAATTTAATTGGATCATTGAATCGTTATCAAAATATCAATTCATACAATAATAGTAATTCTAAGGATACCATATATCAAATCATAATAGTCAATTCATTAATATATATTCAATAGAAATATTTAAGTTGGGGAAATCACCACAGTTGAAAATCAAATTAACAGAAATTACAAATAGCTTGGATTGGTACCAATTGCCCCAATTCGAAACTTAACTTGGGTAAAAATTGCTAGGGTGAGTTTGGAGAATGTGGGATCAGGAGGTTTCCAAGATTTTTGAGTTGCATTGTATCTTTATATATAATCAACAATTTGCATTAATTTTTTCAATCAAAAAATTACAAATTAAAAAAAATTATATTAATTATTACTGTGCGATAAATTATTCAAACAAAATGCAATCTATTTTGACTACCGTTATTTTGGCTATAATTGGCACTGTTTTCTCGAGCCCTATTAATTATTCTTACAATAACCAGGTTGCGGCAACTCAGGGTTATGATATTTCTAAGTTAAACGCTGAATTCAAAGCTGGAGGCAGCCAAAGGCCAATTCATTTAGATAGGTGGGATGGTCACTATGACGATAGTCACTATAACGATTATGAAGTTGTTAATTACGATGGGGACTATTATGACGGTTATGAAGGTTATTAAAGTTAAATAATCTTTAAAAAATATGATCAAGTTTTAAACACTTTTCATATATCATGATATTATTTTTACTCTATTAATATAATATTGATTATTATTAATTTTGTATTATTCTAAGATGTCATGCTTAACTAATTATTATCAAATATAAAATTTATTGTGGTTTTCTTACTAAAATCTATTTTGAAGAATATAACTGATATAATTTGATATTCTTGTTGACCAATTTATTCAAGGAATCTTCAAAAGTTGATGAATAATATTATTATATATAATATAACTTTAAAATGCATTGTATAACAGTTGCTTTCTAAAATCAAATTATAAAATTATAAAATTATAAAATTATTTCTGAAGTAAAATTCATCAAGTAAATTATATATAATATTATTATTCATTCTAAATAAATTTAGTGTTGTTTTCCAAATATTTCTCAAGGTACTTGCAATTAATAGAATATCTCATATATAGCTAATGATATGAAATAAAATATTGGACTGGCAAATGAAAACTATGATCCATTCACCAATCAATAATGTACTCCTTGAAAAATATAATGGATTGAAAAATCAATACAACTCTCACCATGAGCACAGGGAACTAGTATCAATACATGAATATAATATTTAGTTTGGAAAAATTGGAAATAGATTTATATTTTATAATGATTTTTCTAGGAATTGATAAAGAATGAAACTTGAAAACAAGTTTATTATTACAAAATATAAAAATAATGCTAATAACCCAATAGATCTATATACATTCAGTGAATTAGAGTCCGACAATAATAGGTACTTGTTCTTGCTCATAGTCTATGACCATACTATAGTTACCAACCTTGGCATCAATCGTTGCTTTAATATCTGCTGTCATGTTGCCTTCGCCTAAAGTCGTCGCTACTGCACCAAAGCCTTCAACCAAGGGGTTGAGTTTCATTGTCATTAAGCCAGTTTCTACAGTGGAGCGTCTGGAGATCTTTATAGGATAACTGCTGTGATCAGCATTCAAACTACCAATATTCACACCTTTAACTATTGCTTCGGAATTAATTTTTACAATATAAAAATCTTCATCGAAAGGATTGGTAGTCATTAATCTGGTGGGTACTGAAAATGCAGCCATGGACACGACTAAATCAAGTGGACTAATACTCATTTTGGCACTTTTGAGGAGAGGAATCGAGAGGCCATTTAAGGTAGTTGTGATACAAAGTCCTGACATACCTTCAGCAAGATAGGAGGGGAGCTGTTTGTTAGGATGGTTACCCCTGATGATGGTCTCGGAATCCACACCTTTGGTAAAGTTAGACATTAGTTCACGACCCATTTCGATGGCTTGAGGATTGTTGGGGTCAGGATGGAAAAATACCTTTGTTGGTGGCGAGTTCTCTCCTGGAGTTAACTTTAGTGGTGAAATAGATACAGTACCAACTGCTATATCCTTATAGTATAGGTTGAACCAAACTTGATCAAGTGCCATACTGACATCCGAAGGATTAATCATTTTACAGCTCACAGCGATCTCAACTTTAGTGCGATCTCCTTTCTTAACCTTCACATCTTTTATGCTTACTTGGCTAAGACCATCCATACCTAAATATTAATTAAATTCAGTCATTTCAATAAAATACCTATATAATAAAATTAAGTAAAATTAATTACCTTTAATTTCAATAACCTTATTCATCATAACACCTCTAATTTTCAAAAATCTTAAACATTTAACGGTAACAAAGCCCTTCATGACCAATTTTACCTTCTTTTCTAGCATTAATAACTTATTAAATTGGCCGAATTGCCTATTGTCCTTAAAAATAACATGTAAAGGTAGTTCCAAAGTCTGTTCAGCTCCTGGTTTCAAATTGAGAATAGGCATTTCGGACTCGCCAAACCAAATAGTCTCTCCTTCAGGGTTAATGAAACCCATTTGAGCAGGACCCTCAAATTGGACTTGAGCACTTAGAGGACTCTTACTAATCAGTGTAGACTCACACAACATTCTAATGCTCCTTTCCGTAGGGTCCGTAACTTTGGTACTTTTAATACTGATAATAGATTTATCCATAAAATGTTGAACAATAAATTTTAATAATTTCATATTAAAATAATTTAAACTTAATAAACTTAGAATAGCTATAATAGTCAGATGAACACTTTCAATATTATAAAAGTATTTAGATATTAAGCCTTTAGGGAGTGTTGTATTTCTTTGAAAGGTGGTATCTTTAGTTAATATTTGGGAATTCATTTTAACTAAATTGTGTTCAAGTGGTTGTATTTATATTGAATATATTTGTTGCTTTGATTGATAAAATAGATTATAGACGTATATGAGAGTAATTTAGTGGTAATAATGAATTCATTCAAAAGTAATAATACTAATAAATCTGGAATTTTTTTTACAATTGAAAATGATATAGTGATTGAGGAGAGAGAGTTATGATGAATAATACTGAATGAATGGCTATTTATATAAAATCTAATAACCATAAACTTTTAGTTGAAATAGTTTAAAATTGATGAAACTTTAATTCAGTTTAATTAATTTTACATATCTATTCAATATAGGATATCATATGAAATTTTGTTCATGTTTTTAAGACTTTTAATTCAATGACCTTAATATATATTCAAATATACTACAAGTGAATAATATAAAAAGGGATAATATAATAATAAATAATATAATAACAAGTAATATAATATCTTATTGTTATAATATTGAATATATAAAATATAGACAAGAAATAACAAACTTGAATTAATTATAATGATCAATGTCAATAAAAATGGGTTTTAGAATTGGATCAGAATGATAATATTGAGGGGATTAATGATAATCACTTGTAAATTGATAATGAACTGAAATCAAATTCTAATGATTTAATTCAATCCTTAAAAGAATTTTATTCGACAATCATGATAATCTGGTAGTTAATAATTCAGTCAAAAGTATTCGATTTATTTGAGGTTTTTAATGATATTTAGAAATTTAGAAACATCGAAATTTTAATAAAATAATAATTAATAAAATAAAGAAAATAAATGAGAACTTTAAAATTCAATGATTACATTATATATATATATTTATAATCAAATAATATTAATATCAATTGCAAATAAAAAATAGATATATATGTATACATATGTATGTATATATTTCACTTTCTTAAAAATTGTAGATTGGTAGATTTCCAACCCCAATATCTTGTCAATTCCCCTGCAAAAATTTCGCCTATACCACCAAAGAATCCTGCAACGAATGGGTAGAATAAGTTATAGAGGAAGAATTGCGTATAGGTTACATAATGTTGAGG
Source organism: Conidiobolus incongruus B7586 (assembly GCA_000697335.1). Lineage (NCBI taxonomy): Eukaryota > Fungi > Entomophthoromycota > Entomophthoromycetes > Entomophthorales > Conidiobolaceae > Conidiobolus > Conidiobolus incongruus. Next base: position 4,558 of record JNEM01014882.1, on the reverse strand, counting down.
TGGTAATAATACAGAGAGTGCTGGAATTAAGTCTTTGGTTTGAAGGGGAGGTCGAGATAAATTGGGATTGGGTGTAGAGCAGTTGGAAGAGGTGATAGATTCTAGTTCGATATCAGTGATATGGGTGTCGTCGACAGTGTCTTCAACTTCGGCGAAGGATTCCGTTGGGGATTGAGGTTCTTGAGAAGCACTCGATTGGGTTAAGTGAGTTTTAGGCAAGTTAATTTGTTGGGCAGATTTCATAGACATTTCGTTAAAAAACAAGGAAATTTCAAATTCACCAAATAATACTAAAAGTCAAGCAAAGTTGAATAGATTTCTATAATCGAATAATTAAAGAATTTAATTAATTTCAAAAATGATAATTAATTGATTTTTAATTGGGATTTGATAGGTTACAATGGTTTTTGAGATTTTGGACTGGCATTATCAAAATAATTGTATGCTTCAATCTAAATGATTTTACTTATGGGATTAATTTTGAAATCATTACCAATTTTGAATTAATTGACAAAATATTAAAATAATTAATTTTGAATGAATACTCTATAACTCAAATAAAGCAATATTATATTTAAAGAATCAATAAAATTTATTCTACTATGGCAATTATTTTGAGTTTCATTAATATCCAAATATATTATATTTCAAATTCTATATAATTAGTGTTAATTTTCAAAATTCATTCTGATGGGAATTATTCATCGAAAAATTAAAAATAACAATATCTGATACTAGTTAAAAAAATAATTCAACTCATATCAACCAAGAAAATATATTAAATATCGTTCATATCATTGAATACAAGTTCATTAATTATGTTTCAACTTAATCAAGTATTGCTAATTGATAATAACCAAACATTTCAACATTTTAAAATCAAAATTTTACGTAAATTTACCTAATTAAAATATATATCAATATTATTATTATTAATTAATATTTATAAATATATTATATTAACAATATCATATTAAGTTCATCTTTGATATTTCATTAACTTTGCCTTTTTGAATTAAATGAATGTGTTAAGTTATAATTCAAATATTTAGTATTTAAATATATGATTTAAAGATTTAGTCGATTTGTATCAAAAATAAATAAACTTACCAAGGTTTGAACTCATATAATAGCCAATAAATAATCAAATAATAAATAAATTTCCATTAATATTATAAATCATGAAAAAATTGAAATAATTTTATATTTTAAACCAGTCAGTATTGAAATAATAGATTTCATTTTTAAGCATTCTATTTGATTTGAGTATATTAAAATAATTATAATATAAAATTATTCAAGGTTAATTATTTAAAAAATTAAATGATATACTATCAAATTAAGTATTTTTCTAAAATTTAGTATTATCATTCAATCTAAGTGTTATTTTTCAAATTATAAAATATTTTCTTTAAATAAGATTACTATTAAAAAAATATAATAAATTAAATAAGTCAATATAACAATAAATTACTAATGTCAATAATTCAAATAAGATTATGTTCATATTAATAAAATATCATTACGAATATCTAATTGATGTTTAATATATATTAATATTTTGCGGTTCAAATTAATCTTCAATGACTGAAATGGTATATAAATGATCATTTGTTTAGAACTTAACAAAATTAACATACAAAATAGATCAATAAATAGTTGATATTATTTGATACCATTGAAGTTGAATAATATATTATACTATATTTGGAAATAATTAATATTTCAAATTATTATAATAACGAAACAAAATATTTACGAAAATAGGTATCAAATATATTTTATTAAAAAAGGGCAATATTATTCTATCAATGATATATAGTTAAATATTTATGAAGAAATTTGTTGAATAATAATCACAAGTGTTCCATATTATTATTATTATTGAGCCACGATTAATATATTTAAAACTCTTCAATTTTCTACACAAAATTTAATATTCCAAAATCCAAATCCAAATCCAAATCCAAATCAAAATATTAAAATTCAATAATATTATTCGAATAGCCATATTGATCAAATATAAGAATATCATAAGAGTAATTATAATAATTTTAATTATTAACAAAAATAAATATTGGCTCAATTTTATTAAAAAAAACAAAACAAATATATGATATTAAATTAATAAAAAAATATATTGATTTAGCAAATTTATAATGTTATCAGAATTTATTTTTATAAATAATTGAATTATTATTATTATTATTATTATTATTATTATTATTATTATCAAAAAGTAATATCCCAGTTAACAAATTTACCATTTTGTTCTTTGGGAATGATACCTGTGACAATTTTAGCAATTGCTCTACCTGGTACATTGGGTGGTAACAATAGATTATTTTCCTTGAGGTGACCGAAAAATTGGAATGATTCAGCATCCATAGCTTTTGAACCTAAAAATGGCTTTAAGTCAGTATGTGTTTTGACTATGGAGTTGGCGCAATTACCTGTTTCTCTGATATGAGTTTGCATATTGGTATCAACTACACCAGGATCTACTGATAAAATTCGGAGATTGGGGTGCTCAACTGCGAGTAAAGAACCGAGCATATTAAGAGAAGCTTTGGATAAGCAATATGAAGCCCATCCCTGAATTGGGTATGTGGCGGCTCCTGAACTAACAAGTATAATATTACCATTGGTTAATAGAAGATGAGGTAAAGTCTTTTGGATCAAGTCAATAACTGAAAATAAATTGATATCTACAACTCTAAAAAGCAATTCGGTCAGTTTAGTTAATTAATTTCTAATATTCCTTACTTTTTAATATCATTTAAATTAGCTTTAATCAAAGGTTCAAAAGTTCCAAGGACGCTTAATAAAATAATTAATTAAAAATTATTAAAGTGATTATAAAATATAAATTACGCTGCATTAAGGACAATACCCTTGATAGATCCCCACTTGGAAGCAACATCAACTACTTTTTGATTGATTTCACTGTTAGTAATATCTCCAGCAACAAATTGAAATTTATCTTGATTTAATCTCTTTTGAATTTCGCCTAACGCAGATTCTGATCTAGCTACACCAACAACTTTGCCTCCAAGATTAATAATCTCTTCGACAATTGCTAAACCAATACCTCTAGAAGCTCCAGTAACAATGTAAACACTCATGATTTTAGATTACAAATCAATTCTACTTATTATTTTAACTCTTTTATATAGTACTTCGAATTTATTATTTTAATGGATAACATTCAAATATTAGTATATTTATCAACATTAAATTAATATGATTGGATAACAAAATTTTATCTTGGATAACTTAATTATTTTTCTCATAATCTTTAAGTAAAAAGGGAAAAAATAATGATATTATAATAAGCTATTAAAATATAAAAAAAATAATATAAAGTTAGTTCACTAGTTCCGGAATAAAAATGATAATATGATTAAATTTTACAATTTTAGTAAACTGTAATTTTCTTATTTTGAATTAGATATTAGTTTATAAAAAATTACTATTACAAGAAAACCATTAACTACAAATTGAATTTTTAATACCAACTAGCATTAATCAGAAATAAAGCTATAGTCATGAAAAAGCATTTAATTTATTTCTAATGTACAATATTTTGACATGCTATTATATAATATATAATAAAATATTATATTATTAAATCTGAAGTTAGATTTACCAGTTATTTCTTATATATTATATATTGAATTTGAGTTTTATTTGGTATTAAATATTGAATTAAATCATAATAATTTTGTACTATTGATAATATAATAAAATATATCCTTATAAATTAAATTTTCTTTAAAATGTTTTTTAATTATTTTTGAAAAATTTTATTAAATTTATAGATTTATAAATAGAGAAAAAAGGCAAAAATATATGATAGGTTTATAACATTATTATTTTTTATGTTAAATACTGATATAAGTTTGTTTTTTTATTATAGATATTTTTATAGTTATTAATATATTCAAAATAGATATTAATATAATTTAAAATTAAAATAATATGTTTTACAAATATATCTTATATAACCTTTAATTATAATATAGAATTTTCTGATGTTTTAATAAATTAATTTAAAAATATATATATTAGATTATAAAAATAAGTCATAAAATTAAAAATATTTATATTTTTATTATTATCTTAATTAATTTTTATTCAAATAAATTTATATTAAATAATATAATTAATATATATTATTTATTAATAATATAATACATAAATTAAATTTAATTAATTATTAATTAATATATTAAAATTAAAAATATATTTAAAATAAGTTGTAAATTTATAAGTTTGAATATTAATAAAAGGATTATTATTTAATATATCTATTTTTTGCTTTTCTAACTTTTTTAAATTTATAAAATATAAAGTTAACTAGCATTTTATATTAAGTAAAACTAATATTATTCTAAGCTTTTTAAATATATATTTAAATTTAATTTAAATTTTTGTTAAGATAAAAACTCTAATTCATTTTTTTAGTTGATTTATAAATACTTAATTAAATTACAATAAAGAAATTAAGGAAATTATTTTATAATAATTATTTTTTTATTTTTAAGTTATTTAATAA
>JNEM01014878.1:0-15318 GCA_000697335.1 Conidiobolus incongruus B7586 | reverse complement strand
ATTCTAATTAATATATTAAAACCAAATAAGATATAAATATTTTGACTAATTTTAATCATAAATCAAAATAAAAGATTAAGTTGATATAGATAGCTTTTATATTATTATCTTAAATTTGAAATAATGGGAAATTTTTTAATTTCTGATTTTTCAAACTAATTATTAATTTGAAATAAATAGATATATACAAAGTTAATAGGAAATTATATATTTTTAAAATATATATATAGTAATTTTTTTGATTAAAAAATTAATTTTTTAAAATTGGTTGTTTAATTTAACTATACTTAAAATAAATAATAATCATCAAAATTTTTTTATTTTAGTATTAGTAAAACTTAACCATAACCCTCTAAAATTATTTAAAATTTCTAAGTAGCTTTTGGTAATAAAATATTAACTAAATTAACAATTTATTACTTGGTAATTTATTTCAAGGCTAAAAAAAAACTATCTAAAACTTATTAAAATCTAGAAAACTAACTTTAACTGTTACTTTTTTAATTATTAATAGAGTGAAAAATATATTGAAAAATATCTTTTTATTTTAGTTAAAGAATTATCTAAGTATTTTAATATTAGTTTTACAAGTATTTTATATATATTAAAGTTTAAACTTAAATTGATAAATAAAAATATAAAATAAATACCTTATAGTTTAACTAAAGCTTAGAAAAAGACTAGAGTAGTTATTATTAAACAAAACTTACAAAAATATTACTAGAAGCTTAAACTTTTACAACAAATAATTATAATTAATGAATCTTAAATTTTTATATATAATCCTTTATCAAAATACAAATTAAAATGTTAGATTAAACTAAATCAACCCCCTTTATAAATCCCTTTAAATATATATTTTATTAATAAGCAAATGTTAATTATTGTAATGAATTATAGTAGTATATGTTATTTTTATTTAGTTCTTGAAGGAAAACAATTAATAGTAAATTTTATATTGTTTTTTAAATAAAAATATTTCTAATTAGTGTTTTCAATATAATTTGAAAAAACTTATTATTTTGCATAATAATTACAAAATACATAAATCTAAAGTTATAAAAACTTTCTAATTAAGAATAACTAGAAAGAACTACTATATCTAATATATTCTTTAGATTATAACCTATGTAATTATAATTGCTTTAGGTAATTAAAAAACTAGCTTATAAAAAAGAAAATTTCTATAAAAAAATTTAATTAGTTTATAAAATATCAAATTTCAGTCTTTAATAAAAAAAACTATTTTTTATATATTAGATCTTTGCTAAAAATATAGCAAAGAGTAATTGATAATAAAAGAAACTATTGAATTTATATTATATATTTATTTTTATATATTATATATTAAAATATTTATTTATTTTGAATTATAAAAAAATTCCCATTATTAAAAATACAGAGTAATATTGAAAAATATTAATTAAAATAATATCCTATGATTATATTTATAAAAATTAGAATAAAAATTTAAAATTTAATTTATTAAATTTTGAAGTTAAAAATATTTAAATATGAATAATATATTATATTTTCATTTATATTTTGTAAATTTTTATTATAAATAAAATAAATAAGATTTTTTATTAATATTATCAAGAATATACCTTATATTCTGAATTTATTTTTAAAATAGATTAAAATATTTAATATTTTAATATTTTATTATATTTATAAAGTTTGTTTTAAAAATTTTGATTTGAAATTTTTTATATTAATTCAATCAATTAATAATTATATTATTAGTTTTTTATGAATTATTAATACTAAAAAATTAATGTTAAGTTTATATCAATAATATTTAAATTCATTATTTCAATTTAATAAAAAGAAATTATAATAACTAATTTAAATTAAAAAATGAAAATTATAGATAATCTTTAAAATATAGTAAAATAAATATAATTAATAATACTATACAAGATTTGTATTAAGTAAGATAATACAAAATTCAATATATTTCAAAGTTAAAAAAATATTAGAATTATTATTCCTAAAGATATCAAGTATTATATAGTTATTTTGAATAATTATCGATAAGGTGTAGTTAAAGGTGTTTTGTAATTTATATTTTTTTAAGCTTCATAATCATTAAAAATATTAATTTATTATATATTAATATATAAAAATCATTAATTTTGAATATATAAAAATTTTTTCAAATATAAATATATAAATATATAAATATATAATTTTAATATTTATTGTTAATATCAAATTATAATGTTAAAAATATTATTTCAATTGATATTAGTTATTCGATTTATTTAATTATAAGAATACTATTTATAATATATTAAATTATTCAATAATTAATTAGCTAATAACTTTAATGATCAAACCAAATATTTAGCAAAAAATTATATATAATGATATTAATAAATCAATATACTATATATAGTCATTTATATATACTCAAATATTCTAATTATTTTAAAATTAGATTCAATAATAGAGTACCAATTATAGTCAATTAAAATTTGACTCATTTTATAATAGACTTATAGTATATTGTCTGATATTAAAAGATTATTTTGAATAAAAAGAATTACTCTAATATAATGATGATACTATCAATTATTTAGATTCTTGGAATATAGATAACTGACTTCCAATATAAAGAGAATTAAGATTTAAAAAATTAAAACTATAATTTAGTTTATATATAAAACATATAATATAATAATCATATAATTATAAAACTGAAAATATATATTAATACAAAGTATTTAAAACAATATGTATTAACCATATAGTAAAATATATCAAAATATAAAATTAAAAAATTAAATTTATATTTAATTCTCAAACTTTTAAACAATCTCTATCTATTTCTGATTATAACATAATTATTATAAATTCATTTTTCAATGTCACAATCTTTAATTTAAAGATTTGCCAATGTTTAATTTTAGTAAAGATAAAATTAATTTTAATATATTTAATTATGGTTTATCTAATTTAATAATGTAATTTCAAACAAAATTCAAAATTAACTTTATTAGGTACATTTGAATGCATTTTATATTAATTATGATTCTTTAGAATTTATTTGTTAAGAATTTTTTAATATTATGAAATGATTACCTAATTTAATTATAAATGAAATATATTATATTGTTAGTATCCATTAATTATATATTTTAATTTATATAAAATTAAAGATATAAAAGCTTGATGAAAATTATTAGACAACATTCTAAAATTTAGTGCCAAATATATGCAAAATAAGACAAAATAAATATTGAATACATTAATATTACAAAAACAGTTGCGCTGATACTTTACTGATTAAATTAAAATGATTTCATTAATAATTTTTTAATGAAATCATATGAAAAAAATAGTTCATTATTTTACTCAATCTTATTATATCTAGAATGATGTTTATATTAGATTAAAAATTATAAAATTTTATTTAAATTAATGACTTGATAATTATCTTAAATATTAATATTAATGATAAATATCAATAAAATATTTTAATATGTTTAATATTTGCCTTTAATTAAAATATAGCTATCAAATTATATTATTATAATTACCGACATTAATATCTAAGTATATATTTATTTCTACAAATCAATCAAAAAAAGTTTACTTTGATCGATCCATAGATTTGTTGTAACATTAAATCTTATTGCCAATTCAATTAACATAAATTAATTCTAAAATATATTTATACATAGTTAAAGTGTAATTTTTTGTTAATTATTTTGATTTGTTTATTCGATGTTGTTATATATGATAATGATTATGGGTACACTGATACCCGTAAACTAGTTTAAAATAAAATATAATATAGTTATTACTATTGATTCATCTGATATTATATTATTAAATATTGATTAATATATTATTTAGTTAAATTGGAATTGATCTTCATTTTATATGTAAAAAAAATTCAAATTTAATATATTTCATGATATGATATATTAGGACAGATAATAAAGAAATAAGGAGTATTCATTAAAGAATAAAATAATTAATATAATTTTTAATTTAATAATCTTAATGTTTTGCGTATCACAAGAAATTTTTTAGCTATAATCATGTGGAAATAATTAAATGTATATCTTATAACTAATTCAAATATATATTGTATATGTTTCTTAATTTTTATATTTGAAATAATATATCGTAACTTTTTTTTGCATTTTATAAAACTTCGGTTGACAATGTGAATGAAATATGATATTTGTGAATGATAAGCTAATTAGAAAAGCTGCTGATCTATATCATCAAAATTACTTTTAATAACAATTATTGAACAAATTATTTATTATTAAGTCATTAATTCTAATTTTTTTAAATATGTATCAAAACATATGCTATTTTACTCAAATTATAAATGTTTATAAGTTAAAGAGCTTAGATTGATAATTTAATTGATTAGTGTTAATATCCAATTCATTAAATTGTATAATAAAAATTATTTATTTATTTGATATTTTATACTAGATCAAAATAGTATATGTGATCAATTTGAAATTATAATCAATAAAAAGAAAAAATTAATTAAATCATTATAATAATAGATTTCAAGATTTATTCTAAAATTATATTTATTTTTGTTAATATTTATGAATGAACCTGTTTCATTTATTTTTATTCTAAATTATATAAATGAATCAATATAAATAGTTATTAATATACTATAATAATCGACATTAGATATAACTTTAATGTTGTTTGTAACTTTTAATATATACAAGGATTCTGGAAGGCAATATAAATTAATATTAAATCAATTCAATAAAGACATTAGATTGTCGGTAACGAATCTGAGAGAAAATGTACAAATATAATAGCACCTCGACTTTGGATTCAAATTAATAAAGTATTCACCAATCAACCAAAATGAATAAGTTTCAAATAATATAATATTATTTACCCACCAATAAATTATTAATAGGTAACAATTAAAAGGTTTAAAACTTTAATATTACTAGAATTAATTGAAGGAATCCAACCTCTTAATAATTAATATTTTTGCCTAAATATGAATCAATTAGCATTGATCTAAGTAAAAACTACTAAATTGATCATTGGAGTGACTCAATAATAAAGATGTATTTATATTTTGGCAAATGATATATTATTTGTTACAATTGAGTTAAAATTCAACATCTTATAAATTGGTATAGGGTTCTAAAAAAAATTTCCATAATCGTAATTTAATTATCTAATCTATATTAATATAATCAAATGCCTAGCGACAAACTGGATAAGATAGAGAGTTGTTTAATTTGTAACAATGTTTCCAGTTCCTGCACAGATTGTAAAACTGACGAGCTTTGTTTATTTACTCCGAGGACATGCTCTCAATGCTACAAATTTCAGTGTATACCAATGTCACCAAAGAGTGATAGTGTTAATTTCAATGATTTGAAACAATCCCATGTGATCATTAGCAGCCTTAGTATACTTCAACAATCTTCTCCTTCAATTTCATCACCTCTAGGAATTGCCACAATATCTTTGTCGATCCTATGTGCTCTACTGTTATCCTGTGCAACAATATTACTCCTATATGCAAGAAGGATCAAACGAAAAGCTGAAGATGATGCAATGTACATTCCTCCCGAATGTCGTATACGAAAAGTGTCTATAGTAACACCAGTCATGGAGAGGGAATATCACGACGATAAGAGGGATACGACAATTATGGAAATTCACAGTTATCCAACCCTTGTAAAAGATATGAAATACTTTGATTCTAATATCAAAAAATCAAAGAAATAATTGATTCATATGATATTATTATTATTAATTAAATAAAACTAAATATTTTAATTATATTTTAATTTTCATTTTAAAATTATTAAAATTTCAATTACTTTTTGAAATAGGTATTGATATCATTAATCATAATTAATTTATATATGAATTTAATTATTCATAATAAATCTAATATTTTTGAAATTGATTTAATATTAATATTATGCTATTTGAAAATAAAATTTTCTTTACTAGTTTTAGAGATACTTTTAGAATGAAATTCATTGATTAATGAAAAATGATCAGGCCAAATATATTTTTCATTTTTATTAATCAATGTATTAATTAAAATCAAATCAAAAACGATTTAAATAAATGTTATGAGGAATAATAAATAGTGTTAAATATATATAATCATATAACAGATTATATATAAAAGAACTAAGCAGTCACAATAATAACTAAGTTAAAGATGTCAAAGAGATTCAAAAAATTAAAAGCAAGATTGAGGTAAAAGATAAATTTCAAATAATTTGACTAATTAAATTAATTAATGAACAAATATTTCCCTACCAAAATTAGTACTAATATTTTGATCAATATTTGATTTTTTATTAAAAATATTATACTGTCGATTCATTCAAAATATATATAATATCTAAACACAACATAATATAGATTTATTTATGTTTAATATACATTCTGCAAGCGATTTGAAACATTATCTAATTTATTTAAATTATTTCATCGTTCAATATTGGATTAACCAATGAAAATGGTTATTAAGATCTTTGTCCAACTCGTGTATTTTTTTCAACAGTAGAGGGATATTATTTAGAAATTTTATTCGGTTTAGTTCAAAAAGCATTTTTTATCAAAATCGTTGATATATATAATTTAGAAATATTTGATATTGGCCCTGATAGAATAATATAAAGTTTATAATATATGTAATTTCGATTAATTGAAGTTGATTTGCTTGTATTTTTAATTTCTTTGAACCACTTACGAGATTCATAAATCAAATAACTAAATCTACTTTCACAAAGACATTTTAAACTGAGTAAGTTTTATTTGAAAAACTTTTATGTTTAATAGTTTAATATATACTTTATTTGAATAATTTCAGAAATTTCTTTTTACTCCAGGTATTGACTCATGTTGTGAGTTATCATAATTTGATTAGTAACTGTTTTATTATCCAAAGTTCAGATGATTTTCTAATTTATTGAAATGAACTGCAATGAAATGTATAGATTACAACCAATAATCAAAGCTTTAAAAATTCAAATTAGATTTGAAATAAATTTGGGGCAGAGGAAATCTTATTCTATCTACATGATAAAAATGTGACCCTCCCCCAAGATTATCATACAAAATAGAGTCAATTTAGTGAATAATACCAACTTAGATTATAAAAATAAAACTCATCTTAAATTCGATTTAAATCAAAGTTTTTTATATACCATTTTTTATATTAATAATCAATCTAATAGTTATTTTAAAATGTTAATGAATATGAATTTAGCTCTTGTTTGAGTTTCTCTTAAATCTGCGCATCAGAAAGATTTGGCCGATGTTAATACTTTTAATAGAAACAGCTCTAATGATAACCAAAGCCGAGGGTTTCAATTTAAGAATAGCAATATAATTGAAAGATACTTTGATGTACTTATTGATTAACATGAATCTAGCCAAATTTAACCTATTTTTTATAATACAAATTCAACAATAACAAATTTTTTTTAAAAATATTTAATCATTGAAATTCTATCAATGATCAATCTATATATACACTCAAAAAATTAATAAATGTTGTTATAAAATTCTATCTAATAATTATCAATTTATTACCTACAAAAATTTATTCAGGTAAATAAATTATAAATAATTTACAATGCAATCTATTAAATCAATTACATATTTAATATATCATCAAATTCAAAAGAATATCTTTATATTGATATTGATATTGGTATTGATCAAGTATTCAATTTCAACAATAATTCTTAGAAAAATATAGAACAAATAATATCACTTTACAAACATGATTGAATTGAATATATATTTATATTTGAATTAATAAGATAACATTCATATTTTTTATAATATAGAAATTTCAAGTAGATAAATTAAATGATATTATTATTTTAATATTCTAATAATATTGTAAATTATGATAACTTTAAGTTACCTATTAAATTTATCAATTTTCAACTAATGAAATTACTTAAATGATTATAGTTTGAATTTCAGAATAAGTATAGTACCCATATATATATATGTAAAGTTATAAATCAAAATTGGGTAATATATATTTAATATTATAAATATTTTGAATATACATTTTAATTTTCAAGTATACAATTTAAGAGAGTGTGTATATAAAAGCGATTTGGAAATATTATCAGTTGGTTATAATATGTCTTATATATTTTAAGGTTAGAATTATGATGATCAATCATTTAAATTAATACAAATATCTTATTGCTTTTTGAATCTTGTAAAATAAATGTAATTGTATTAATTGAATATTTATTATTATTAAATAAATTTAATTCACATTTTAATATTTTTTTTATTTTAAACCAATATAATAATTTAATATTAATATTAAATAAATAATTAAATAATAATCTCCCTCCCGAATAAGATTTCATCCTTAAAATTCTCCAATTTAATTGGAATTACAAAGCCTTCAAACACATTATTTTTTATAACAAACTTGATACTGACATTCCCAACACCATTTGGAATTATTTCTTGTACTAAAATAGGATTAGAACCCAATACTACGATATTGGGGTGACTTAGAGTTAATTTGGATATTAAATGGGTAGCCATATCGTTATGAATCTGTACATTTAAGAATTTCAATCTATCTTCAGTTTTAAGGGTGTCAAAACTCATCCAAACTTCAGGTTTCAATAACTGTTGTAATTGATTTTCTCTGATTCTCAAAAATTCCATACTCAAATGAATCCATTGGGATTGGTGTTGAATTTGAATAGATCCCAATTGATCAATTAAGTTACGTTTAATCCAAAATAAACGTTGTAACACACCTTGATTCTCTTTATCATCATCTTTCAAAATGAATTGTGAACCTTCCAATGATGTGTTGAGTATTGGAATAGGTTCTAAAGGTTCCGACAAACTAATCAATTCGTAAGGGATGAGGATATTTGTAGTTTGTTGTGGTAAAATTTCAAATTCTTTAGATTTTGCTTGGAGTTTAATGGGATAGTCCGAACTGGGATTGTAAAGATACCATTTCAAAAGACCTTTGGGACTCTTAAATTCTGTTAAATCGAATTTACAATCTTTGGCTATTGAGTGGAATTGAGTGGCGAATTCATTCCAAAACTCTAGGGATTTAGTGACCACAAGAGGGTTAATTTTGACTTTGAATTTGACTTTGATATGATTGGACATTGCGTTACGATCCCAAATCCTTAATGAGAACTGAATGGAATCTGTCACTCCTGTAACTTTCAATTCAAGTGTTGTCTTCCAAGGTTTTTTAGGTTCAATGAAAATTTTGTCTATATTTTGGAGTTTTAATTCATTCAATTGTATCAAAGTATCCCTCTCAAACATCGCTTCCAACCCCTCTTCGACATCTTTGCTCAAGAATTGACAATTTTCAACTTCTATATTGGTAATTTCAGTCATTCCAAAATTTTCTAATTCCATATCGAAATGAATTGGAACACCGTCGTAGCATTCTACAACCTCAGGGTAGTTACAAGCAACCACGGGTTTGGGATACTTGGATGCCAATGTAATACCGTTGTCGAGATCTCTAAACCCAAGGAATTGTTGGGAATTCAAAATTGTTGAGAATTCTATGCCTCGGAGATGAAATTCCATTGGCTTATCGATTTTGATTGGAAATGTAATAACTGTAGATTTCAAAGGCATTAAATTCACCTCCATCGTATCGGAGTCCAATTCTTGATCAAATTTTAGTGAACATTTTGACATCAATTCCACTTTGAATGGATTAAATATCTCCAACTTGATTGTATACTCTTTTCCAATTTCAATATCGACCCTGTCCATTTTCGCATTACCTTTATTTCGAACTGTAAACGGACTGTAAAGGAACGGTCCCTTGCCACTCTCCACAATCTCATCCTGCGTCAGAGTACCCAAAAGTTCGACGAATTTACATTGCAAAGGTAATTCTATGGAATCCGAATTAAAATGATAGTTAGCAGTACTGGAGGAACGTTGTAATTTCACCAAAATAAAATCCTGATCAGTCCTTGTTAGATGAGGATGCAATTGTACAAGATTTTGTATGAGGTATTGCCTCAAGAGTTGGGGATTTGAAGCAGCTTCACAGATCGATAACAATGTCCTATACACTTTCATTTGGTTTTGAACCCATCCTTCCTCGGAAGTACTTAAATTATACCCTTGGCATATTGATCTGCAGTATGGGACAATTTGTGGGATTGGATTGGCAAATATAGGGACTAGAAACTTTGCTGGAGATTGAGAACTCAAGAACTTTTGAGCGGCAAGTTTATAATAGAATGCGCGTTGGCGGTTATAACCTATAGAACCGTAGATAGATCCGATTTGTATGAGAATTGGAATGTGGTCCGCGTCGTCCAATTCGGAGAGTTTTGAATTCGCGACAGTTGAGGCCCATTCAGCGACGAGTGTCCTAGAGATTGACGGCGGGTGCGTGGGAGGAGAATCCAGAGGATCTAAATTGTCGTTGGCAATGGCTTGAAATGGGGCGAGGCCGTTGGGACCGAATCGATGGAGAACACTGGTTAGTTTGGCCACTTTGAGGTAGCTTTCAACGACCAAGAGGGGATAGTCGGTTTTGGAGTAGAGGTCGACGACTTCGGTAGAGTAGCGCTGCACCACTTCACCCCACACTTTGTTGGGGGTCTTTCCTTGCCAGTGTGAGCTCGTGGCTTCCAAAGCGTCGCCAAGGGATAGTAGGAATACAACGCAACATAGGTAGCCCTCAATGGAACTGGCAAGCCAGAGGGGATCATTGTTATTCTTGTTAATTTCAATGGATTTTTGGTACAAGTGGTAAGCTTGAGGGAATCTTCCAGTCATTAGGTATAAATCTGAACAAAGTTTCAACTGACGACCTAGTGTCTTTCGCTTCTGTTTGGCGTCACCACTCACCATCCCGACCTGATGTGCCAACTCGTTAACCTTACTCTGCAACTGCAAATTATAGTCCTTAAACCCTAAACTGAATGCCGACTTCCTATGATGCGACATCTTGTCCCCATATTGAAACAATGGCGGCGAGTTTGTATTTGATCTACTCATCTGCTCATCCTGCACCACGGGTACGGAGCTGGGCAGACTCAAGTGGTCTGGACTTACCAAACCCGTAGCCAATTCAAAACAATTGAGAATCATATCCCCCACATACGAGTAAGTAGCGCTCTCAATCCTCTCCTGACCTTCCAAACCATCAGCAATAACTAAACCACTCCATCTGTTCCCCTCCTCATCCAAAGTTCTTTGTAATTTATCACAGTTAAAAGCGAAACATCTATAAGTCACAACAGTATCTATTGAACTTACAAAATCTTGAAATTTCCTATAAATTTGGTCAATATCATCCACAACCTTATCAGCTTCCAAAATACCTACAACCTACAATCATTAACAAAGTTCAATCATCAATCATAGTATTTACCACTAAAATTTTTCTATTCATCTGAAAACCTTCAAATTGTTTTTTCCAATTTCCCATATTCACTTCAACAAAATTTAAATTAACGAAACCTTTGGAATATAATTGATTTTGTAATTTTGATTTGCGGCCTTCGAGACTTCCACTTGTGATTAGGTCTTTGATATATATGGTACGATTTGAAGTTATTAGGGATTTGCGTTTTTCTAACAACAGAGGATTTTCATTAGTAGAATTTAAGGAATGGATTAAAATGGTTAGGTGGCTGGGACTGAAAATTGTTGTTGACATTATTTTTTTATGGTTTGGAATATAAAGTGACTGTGATGATATTAATGAGATGGATTGGAATTAATTTATTTAAAACTATCAATGTTTAAAATTTTATGGGAATTTAACCAATATAAAAAATGTTCATTTTCACTACAGTAAATTTTAAGAGTAATTCAATAATGAATCAGATGGAATGAATTTAATCAATTACATATTTGATATATTAACAATTCGAGTTCGGTATCTTTATATTGATATTTATCATTTTTGATGTATCAATGTTTTCAATTTGATTGATATAATTAACAATCATATTCTCAATAGCATAACTTTACGAACCTTATTCAACAACCTGGTTTAAAATCTATAAATTCAGTGGATTTGATATACTATGATAGGAAATAATCTTGTCAATCACCCAAGAAACTACAATTACCAGACTAAATCGAGAATTCATTTTGGGAGTCACCCCTTTGATAAACTGGTTAATTCCGTCCCTTTCCGAGATAAACTTGCTCTCATCCATAAAAGTGAACAATTACATCTAATATAAGATTATTGTGAGTAAACCAATAAACTACATCTAATAATTATTATTCTCAAAGCATCTATTATTTGTGCTTCCTTGCAACACTCCCAAAAAAGCATTGAGTCCTGACGAGCATGAAATATTTACCTTATTCGAAGAACCCAATTTACAGTCAGCTATTTTCACCTTATTTGTTGAAACCCACACATTTGTAATTTTGTGGTAAATACATGTGTACTACTGTCAATTCTCTGTTTAAGCTCACCAAGTCCGATTCTTCCCACGATTACGATTGTCGATTATTTAATATTAAAAATTATATATAGAGAAACTTTTTATTATCATCATTATTCTAACACTTTATTAATTATATGAATAATCATAATTTGAATAGATATATGTGCCAAATTTGGGAAACTACCCATTAATTTCAAAATTATCAATATAATTTGAATTTTTGAAATATTTGTATTTTATTCAAATAAATTAAATTTTGAATGTTAATAATAAATAAGTTTAAAGTTGAATATTAATTGTTACTATTGTTGTATTTCAAAATTAATCATCTCTTCCAGTTTGATAGCTAAACCAGTATTATTTCTATTTTAAGCTGGCTTTGTCAGTCTATAATTGAAGGATACTCTTTGTTCTCTTTATTTTCTTTGTTAGATTTTATCCAAATCCCATATCATTCATTGATTCAATTATTTAAACCCAACAGTAAGTTTTCAAACCTACAGTCCCGATACGTTAAAAAGCAGGATTAATAAATAATTTACTAAATCATATTTTGAGTACTTTTCTAACTACGATCTTTATTTATAAAACTTAATATAAAACACAACACTATCATAATCCTATATTATTGATAATATTTAAAAAGATTAATCTTTTGATAATTTTCTTTGAAATTTGAACTAAACTAATTCAATATAAAAATTTTTGAGTTAAAAAATTAATAATTTGAATTTATAGGTTAAATTTATATATAATCAGTTAATATTTGAATATACCTTGACTGACAACTCTCACTAATGAATCGCCTAAATTAATTGGCAACATAAAACTCATTTATTTCAATAATTTTTCATATTCAAATTTTTTATATATTTTATCAAATATTAAATTGATACAATATTTAAAGGATCTTTAATTAATTTTCAAAAATAATTAACAAATTTCCCACTATTGGAATCGGTAATATTCTAAATAAATAATTACAAGTTTTAATATGATCATCTCAAAAATTCAATTGGTTATTATATTATTTGAGATATTATTGATAATTGAAGCTCTCTTTGAATCCAATGGTAATTTTCTTGGGTTTTTTGACTTTACCAGTGTTTTTTAGATTGGAATTATTGTCAATAAAACAAAAAGATATAATATATTTAATAGTCATATCAATCTCAATAGGGATAATTTATCAATTTCATTATTAATTAAAAATTTTTAGTTATATTGTAAAAAAATTTTTCAATAGTTTGTCCTATGTATTTAAAATTAAAATTGTTTAAAGGATTTAAAGTTGTAATTAAAAATAATAAATTGATAAAAATAAAGTATACTTTTTTTGAATCGTCCTCTTTAGTCAAACTAATGCCCAATAAATTAATTTACAATCTTGTAATACTGAATATATCCCATATACTTTTTAAACTAAAATTTTTGATCTTCTCCATTCTAACAAGGTTTGTGAATTTGGCACTATTTTCCCCAGTTATTAAAAGACATATCAGTATAATAAAGGAGGTAGTGATCAGATATAGTCGTGAAAACAAAAAGATCAATTTTTCACTAGTTAGATCTTGCAAGGATTGAACAATTCCAAGTCGCGAGTCGAGAAATGAGTGAATTTTTATTAGATCATTAGCCGGTGAATAGCCACGTTAATTATATAATGAGTACTTGGAGTATCTCGGAAGATAATGAAGTTTCTAGTTAGTAATATACTAAAGATAATGAGCTAATTATCACGAGATTTGAATGAGATTTGGAAATTGAAGTGTTAAATGTAGATGTTGCGAATCGCCCATACCTTAGTATTGGTACTAAAGAAGAAAATTACAAATTGGCATCACTTTTAGATGAAAAACTCCTCATGGTTTGGAATTATGCCACACATTATAACATTTGTGAATTTTATCTTCCAAGGAATTTAATAGTCCTCAAAATCATATTCCTATTTCAAACTCCGGCATTTTTTACTATTAATTTTTTAATACAGGAGTTTTGGTTTAAGATTATTATACTATATAAACATCAACTTTGGGTGCCATGCATTGTACAATCCTTCTATATTATATAAACACTCAATTATTAAAAATTTCAAAACCTGATATAGTTTTGGATTGCATCATTTGATCTAATATATTTCTCCAGATTTTAATTAAATAGAATATTTGAGATTAAAATTAAACATTTAATATATAATATAAAAGGAATATTCTTTTTTATTATTAATAACCTTTTGTTATACTTTTAACAAGCTTCTAGTATTTAAAAAATAGTTTTTTTATTAAAGACTGAAATTTAAAGTTTTAAAAAATAATTTAATTTTTTTACAATAATTTTGTTTTTTGTGAGCTAATTTTTTAATAACTTAAAGCAAATAAAATCATATAAGTTATAACCTGGTGAGTATATTAGATATGGATTTCTTTTAATTTTTCTCCAATTAAATAATATTTTATAATTTTAGCTTTATATATTCTATAATTATTATATAAAATAATAATATCCTTTAATTATATTTAAAACCATAATTAAAAAAGATTTATATAAAAATCCAATGTGAAATAATTTATTAATTGATATTATTTAAAGAATTAAATAGGAATATAATATTTTATTAAAATTTACTATAATTTTTAACTTTTGTCTATAAATAAAAAATTAATATTCCAAAATTTATAAAGAATATTTTATTAATTTAATCTAATATTCTGACTAATAATTTAATAAAGAATTATATAAAAGGATCTATATTATATTAATTATAATAATAATTTCATAAAACCTTTGGTTTATAGTTACATCTTAATATATTTTATTCAGTTATAATTACAATAGTTTTTTAATATTTTAATCAAATTTAATATGTTTTTATATT
>JNEM01014877.1:0-14841 GCA_000697335.1 Conidiobolus incongruus B7586 | reverse complement strand
TTATTTTATTATAAGAAATTATTTGAAAATATTAATCCTGATTTTCAAAGTCTTATTTTGAGTATTTTAAAAATTTTTTAATATATTATATTTTGGTTTATTTTTAAAAAAAGGAAAATAAGATTAAAATTATTTAAATTTGACTAAAAATAATAATAATATATTTAAAGCTATATTGTTTAAAATTTAATACTTATAATAATACCAAAGTATTTATATTTTTAATAATAATTTATATAAAATTTGATTCAGTATTATTATATATACTTAAAGCTAATTAAAATTCCAAGAAAAGTCAATTAATTTTAATTATTAAAATATCATTTAAATGTTTTCATTTATGTTAAAATAATATGATTAAAAATTTATTTATTATTTAAAGTTATAAAATGATATTATTAAAGATATCTAGTTGATCATTAATTAGATTTAATATAAGGTATTTAACTTATCTAATTATAAATAATATAATATTATAATTTAGGAAATTTTGATAATTAAATTTTTATCTAAATTAAATTTAATATTTAATATTTAATTTTTAATATATTAAATTATTTCTATAATAAATATTTTTTTTATAAATAATATACCAATAAAATTATTATCATTTAATATTCATTTATTTGAAATTTTTTTTTTGAAAATTATCATATTTTGAATAAAAAAAATTTTAATATTAAATTTATTTATTAGGAATATTATTTTTGTTCATAACTTGAATTTTATACATTAAAATTAAAGTAAATTTTTAAGGATAATATAAATAAATCTTAGTTTATTTACCATTTGTGTTAAATATCTTATATTTATATATTATATTTACAGATTTTTTTATATTAATTTTTCATAATATTAACAATATTAATTTGATTTGATTTGATTCATATTTTTCTAAAATAGGTAATTTCAATTTAATTAAAGGATGTGATGAAATTGAATAATTATGAGGTGAATATTATATGTAATATAAATAGAATTCGGAGTCAAATGCAATATTTCTGAATATAGGGTTTAGTATAATATCATATGATGGAATAACGTTTATTGGAAAGGTATATATATATATATATATATATCATCAATTATTTATATAATGTTTTGTATTTTGATAGATGTCATCAGTATGATAAAATATATAAAAATGATAAATTGATGATTGAATAAAATCTATTTAAAGATAATTTTAATTCCAAAGTTTGAGCCAATCAATTTTAATATGATGTAAATTGGTTAAAGATTATAAATATAAAGGGGATGAGAGAGAAAGAGCTGAATGCCCTTATTTGGCAATGAATCGATCACTTTTAAAAAATGTGGGTGGAAATACATCGGAGATCAAATTTCAATTGACCAAAATAACGAGAGACAAAATATTCAAGTATATATATTCATATAATTGATTTAGGTCATTATTAGACATTAAATTAGGGAGGTAGATGGATAAATATGTAATGAATAGTAATATTAATTAAAATAATCAATATTTCCCTTATTGAGCATTTGCTCATAGGTTTGTTTAATACATATTAAATTAAGTTTTAATTAATCAGTCCAAAATCAGTTAATTTCTTTATTAATTTAAAGGTCATAATCATCTCATTTTCCTTATATAAGCGCTTCATTCGCTTTATCATTTTCTCAATTCTGAATTTCTTTATTCACAATGAGTTCTTGTCAAACCTCCACTTTCAAAGTTTATCCTTCTCCTCCCTTCCCAAAGCATGAGCTTCCTTTTATCCCTTCCTCAGACCCTTGCTATACCCAGCACCCTGCAAACAGTAGTCTTCCCAGTGGTGCTTCCTCAGACGATACCTGTGATGCTTCGTCTATAACGCTTCCTTCTATCAGAGATCTTTTTCCGGATCTTCTGACTCCTGCTTCTGTTCCTTCATTCAGACCAACCAAATTTTATAATAAAACCATGGACAATGTTAATCATCACACTGTCAAGCCCAGACGTAAACGAGTTGGTCCTGCTCAGCTTAAGAAATTAACTGACATGCTGAATCTGACTCAGTTTCCCACCTACGAGCAGCGCCATCAACTTGCAAAGGAGCTCCATATGACTCCACGCTCAGTGCAAATATGGTTTCAGAACAAGCGTCAGAACATGAAGCTTTTGAACCAAGGTTAATGCAGCTTTTTATACTTGGCACATTGCTTTTCTTAATTTTTTTCTGGTATTAGCAGGACACTTTTTTAGATTCGCTAGTATCTGGTTTTGTACTTTTATCCTATATACTACTATTGGACTAATCAATCTCGAGTTCATGTGCCAATAGTTATTTACTAACCAATTCAAATCAAGTGAAAGGATCACTCTATTAAAATTCAATAATACATCATCGTCATCAATATTAAATAAAATAAAATTATTTAAAATTTTATATTAAATTTGCCCTTATAAGAACCTCAAATAACCAATCTTATTATTAAAACCTATCCATATTAATTAATAAATTTAATATAATTTAATCATAATATGCTTATTTGTTTCTATTCAATTGCAAATATTTTTATCTTTATTAATAAAATTATTATAAATCTTAGTTACAATATTGAATTAATATTACATTTATTATAATTATTATAATAAAATATTAGAGTTAATAATTTTATTTAATTATTAAAATATACGGAAAGTATTGGTAATATTAGGAAATGAAAAGAGTATAAATAATATAGAATATAAAAGAGTGATTAAATAATTTTGATGAATAATTAAATTATTTTCATTAATTAAGTATTTTTTTTAATTAAATAAAAATAATTTTTAATTGGTCAATTTCTAAATTTAGAATTTGAGTTATAAATTTATTTATAAATTGATGATTTAATTAAAATAATTTATCTGCTTTAATTAATAAAATTTAATTAAAAAAATATAATTTAATTTCATTTTATATATAAAAAAATCATTATTATAATTATTATCATCTTTGTTTAATTATCGTATTCATTGTAATTAAATTTAATATTAAATTTTATTATCTTACGATTTATACTTGTTCTATATAAGATCTTTCAAAAGAAATAACAGATTTGTTTTAAATATTATATTTATGAAATAATATTAACATTAAGTAATCTTAATGTTCAATTAATTAATTTAATTGATTTTGATACAAATAAAATTCTAAGGTTTTAATTAATCTTTCATTATCGCTTATTAATTTCATATATAACCATTTACCATTAGCTATATTTATTGATAAAAATGA
Source organism: Conidiobolus incongruus B7586 (assembly GCA_000697335.1). NCBI lineage: Eukaryota > Fungi > Entomophthoromycota > Entomophthoromycetes > Entomophthorales > Conidiobolaceae > Conidiobolus > Conidiobolus incongruus. Next base: position 11,617 of record JNEM01014877.1, on the reverse strand, counting down.
TGGGAACTTGTATGATAATTTGGCCGATAGAAGTTCAATTGAAGGCATTTCACTGGTTAAAATATATCCATTATTTATTTAATAATCAGTTATGATTTATTTGCAATATTATTCACCATAATTGCTATGAGTAATGTGAAAATTACCAGATTGTTTTAGCTTTAACCCGCTTTATAAGAATTAGTAATAATTTGTTAATATGAAAATATCAATAAAATTTGAGGTAAATCGTAATTTAAGTGGAGATAGGAATTGATTCATATTATGATTTTTTTAAACAAAATTTTAATATTTAATTATATTTTGGCTATTTCTTTATCTACTAAGTTGTTAATCTTAAAATATTATAAAAAAATTAATAAAATTGTAATTCTTTGTCGTATTTAATCTTTCAAATAATGAATATAATAACTGCTATATATTTGATTTATTACAAATTTTCAATTAATTAACAAAAAAAATTTATATTTCTTTATTGAGAAACTTATTGCCTAAAACGTAATCAAAATTTTGGATAATAATAATATTACATTAAATAATTTTCAATAAAATTTAATTATCAGCTCAATATATTTGAAAGAAGATTAATCGAATTTAGTTAAAATATTAATAAAATAATATTTTATTAAGATAGATTATATCTATAAATTAATATTGGTTATAATTATAATAAATTCGATTTGATATTATTCAACAAGATATATCATTTAACAGTGATTAAAAAACAATATGTCATCGTTTAATATTTATTAAAATAAAAAATTACTCTTTGGTTATTGTTTTTATAACATACATCAACTATATATATAAACTCCCTTATCCAATCTCCATATCAGAATTACAAGTTTTCGAAGTTCTAATTATATCACTTTATAAATATCAAATACTAATGATTACTAATTTTGTATGGATCATTTATTACCTAAAATTTTGCCTAGTTATCTATTTAACTATAAATTAGAATATTATTCATTCTTTTAAATTTTTTTTGATAATTATAATTTATAAATAATAGAATTTATATAAAAGGATTGTATATTTGATTTTATTATAACTTGAATAATAACATTATGTTTTATATTACATAATATATTATTATTATTTAAATTAATTGTTATTATATAAAATATGAAATAATACTTGAATAATAATAAGAGCTATATATATTATTATTATTTGTTTTATTATTTAATTTCATAAAATTTTAATAATTTTTTTTTAAATTTTAAAACTAATATAATTTTATTCAAATTCATTTATTAATGCAATATAGTATAATATATTCTATTATAACAATGATGTAATGATTAATATTATATATAAGATAAAATAGAAAAATACTATATTTGACAAACAAGGAATGAGTTATTAAATTAATTTCTTAGTCCAATGTTCTTATAATAAAAGATTATATATAAACTTATATTGAAATAGTTTAAATTAAATATTCCAAAAGATGAAAATACTTTAAATAACAGTTATAATTGTAAAAAATCGGATACACTTATAAAAAGAATCATTATATTATTCAGTGAAATGAAACTTAATTAATTGAATACCTGTTTTTTATATAATAGGAATTTATTAATTTTTATAAAAATTTTTTATCAATAGATATATAATATTAAATATATTTTAATTACTCTATTATTTTTAGACCTTTTAGAAATAACAACTGAGATATAAATTATAAAATAGGAAAATCTTATTGTATCTAATATATATTAAGATTGATATATAATTAACTTAAAATAAAAAATTGATTAATTTTTATATTTTGATATTGATATAAATTTACTTAGAAAAATATGAGTTAATTAAATTATTTAATATATTTTATAATATCTATATTAAATTTCCAAATGATTTTATTATACTTAATAAAAAATATTTTTATAAATATATTAATTTTATTCAAAATTATTAAAATTATAACTAAGTTATATATTATATATTAGTTAAAACAACTAACATATTTAATTAATTCAAGAGTTATATCAATATCATCATTATAAAAAGTAATATTGATATAGATTAGTTATAATTTATATAAATCTATACATTTTGGTTAATTTTTTTAAAAAAGTATTAAAAAACATGAGGAAATTCAATATTTATTGTTATTGCACCTAAATTTTGATAACAATCGCAAAAAAACATAAAAGCAAATTATACCTCCTTTAAAATCTTTAGTTTTATGAATAAAAAGATTGTTTATCACCAATTACAATATTCCATTATATTATAATATTCTCAAATAATAGATTAAATATTTTTTATATTTCTTTAATTCTTATTTCATTATTCGGTAATTTTATTTAAATTAAGAATAATAAATATTCAAAATTATATATAATTAATAATACAATAATAACTATTAAATAAAACAATAGGCTATAGTTAAATAATATTATTTAATTTTCAAACTTTAGATTTTGATGTTTAATTGAATTCTTGTATTATTTACTAGAGTTGATGTTGAAATCATATTGAGGAGTTGAATCCATTTTAGTTATTGATTAAATTGATTACTCTTTTAAATGATCTTATAAATATATTTATTTGATAATGTAAGTTTTGTTATATTAATCAATGGAAGTTGCCAAAATTAGGAATTTATTAATAAAATTATATACAATTTAAATAATGACAATTTAATTTTAGATATTAAATTAAATATTGAAATTTTCATTATACTAAAAGATAAGTTATAAGACTAAATATATATATATATTCGACATATACTGGATTTAAGGATGTCAGATTGAGATTTTATATTTATTATCCCTCCTGACACCATATTTAAACGTAATATCACCTAAATATTCATACGATTTAGATTATATATACTTCAATTTACCTTCATATTTTTTTTCAAGTATTATTAATCCAATATATTTAATCTTAATCGTATATGGTATATATTTACTTAGTTTGTAATTCAATAATTGGATAACATAAAAATGGCTAAATATATATTATTAAAATTAATTGTTAAAATTGTATTATAATTATTAAAAATATGATGAATAAGTAGTTATATTAATTTATATTTGGGTATATATATAGATACTATTCTCACAAGGATTAAATAAATTTAATATCAATTAATAATTAATACAAGGATAACTTTTCATTTAGCTATATTCGAATTTAAATTAAACTTTAAATTTTAAGGGGACTAATAAATATAAATATTTAATAGCTGAAATTTAATTTTAAGTTTGATCATCGATCTGACTTTAAAATGAAATGAAATATGATCAGTCTAAATTTTTCTGATTCATGGATTGTAAGAATATCATCTAATTTTTATTTAGAAAAAAAAGTATTAGTTTAATTGCATATTTATAATTTATGTAAATATGACTGAATATTTATTTTTTTTTGTAAAAAAACAATTAATATTTAAATTTTTTTTAAAAAATTCAATTAAATAATATTTTAAATTTATTTTACCCACTAAAATCAAATCCTTTTTTTGATAAATAATTTTAAAAAGTATCAATAATTAGTTTATAGGTAAGTTTTTTGAAATATTGCATATATAGCTGCAAAGATATACAATTATTATCGTCATCATGAATTTATTATGTATTGCTAATTCAAATTGATTGAATAATGCTTTTAGTTCTTATAGTAATCGGATAATTATATATTTAATGCTTTATTAATTTCTATAATTTAATAAACTGCATAATTACTAATATTTATTTATTAATTTTTTTATATAAAAAAGAAAACTTAATTTTATCAATGTTTTTAAACTTTAATTATTGAGATGTAAAATTAAGTTGATATTTTGATAATTTCATACTAAAGAAGGTATTATATTAAATAATACTTTTTAATTTATATAATTTTTATTATCAGTCAATATTTACAATTCAAGTGACTTTAATTAATATTCTATTTTAATAATTTGAATTCATAAAATATCATATTTATTGATGCTAGTGGTTTACGTAATTATGACAAAATTTCAATTGATAAATATAAATGAAATATAATTTAATATTTATATTAAATTATAACTGGTTGCATAAATTTTTATTTGGGTCTATTCAAAATATACAATAGTTTCCTTTCATATGATACTTGAAAAATAAGTTCCTAATCATGAAAATTTAAGTTTTCTACACCAAGAAATGATGAAAATATATCAATATATTAGATCAGATTTTCCCCCTTCTGTTCTAGAAAGTCTTGAATTTTCCATAATAATTCAACGGGTAGTAATGTATTATCCTTAGTTTTTGAATTTAGATTATTGAAATCAATATTCACTATTAATTTCTATTAATTATGTACTTTTTTGATAATTATTAAATTCATTCAAATATTTTATATAATCTATTTAATTAAATTTTAATTTCAAAACTTTAAAAATTTATTAAAAAAATATTATTATAATTTTTTTAACTTAATTAATATAATTAATAATTTAATTTTTAAAATATTCTAATTAATTAAAATGAATGTTTAATATTTCAGTATATTTATGGTTTTTTATTAAATTCCCTTTATACTTTAATGAATCAACTTATTATTAGATAACTTACTATATACTGAAATAATATCATTTAATATATTTAAATCAATAGCATATTCAAATAATTTAAAATCTAAATAATTTTGTTAATTTATATTTAATATGATATAATATTATTATTTAAGCTAAACCTATTAATATTTAGTTTTTATAATTAATATATTATATTTTAGATGTGTATAAGAGACAGCCTTAATAATGATGAAAAATTTCGTAATTAAATTATAATATATTTATTTATAATTGTTTTAAATAATTAAAAAACTAATAAAAAATTTTTTCATAGAAAAATTTAATTAGTTAATAAAATATTAAATTTTAATTTTTAATAAAAAAATTATTTTTAAAATATTAGAACTTTATTAAAAATAAAGCAAAAAATTATTAGAAATAAAAAAAAATTATTAATTTTATATTATATATTTATTTTTTATATTTTATATATTAAATTATTTAATTTTTTTTTCAATTTAAAAAAATTCCCAATTTTTAAATTATAAAATAATAATAATTTTTTGACAAAAATTTGGTTAGAAATATATTGAATAATTTAGATATTTTAAAAAAGATTAAGTATATAATTATTAAGAAAATTTTAATTATATGAATTGTTAAGCACATTGATAAATTTTAAGTGGAATTTAACTTTAGATAAAGATGAATAAAGCTGAAATATTATTTAAAACAAATAAAGTTTATTTTGATAAATTTCACTTATAAAAAGATTGAAATAAAGTCTTTATAATACTAATGTAATATATTCAATTTAATTCTCGAAATTAAAACTTTTATAAAATTTTATTTTAATAGTATATTAATGCTCACTATATTGATTTATCAAGTGTATAAGCATTACCTGACTACAATACATTTTCCTTAATTAATTAATTAAAGTAATTTTTTCAAATAATAATATTACCTACTCCAAATTTATTAAATGATGGTAAAATTATAAAAATAATAGAATATGACTATTAATAGTCTCTGATGTTGTAGTATTTTAATATAAATATTAAATTTGTTTAAAATATTATTCTCAAATATTTAATAATATATAAAAATATAATAAAATTACAATTTATTTAAAAATCTAAAACATATTATTTTATACAGAAGTATATAAATTAATTATTCAATAATTTTAGGCAATTTAGTGGAGTATTTACTATAATTCTCATCTGATTGGTGGCTATCAACAATTTCATTCAGTTCAATAGATAAATTAGTATTGAATTCGTTATTTGTAGATAAAGTGAAATCCATCATGGTGATATGAGGTAAATTAGTGGTATTAGAGGCGTAATCGGAATACTCGGCACTGGATAAATTGTTAATTTCCATGGCCAAGTCCGCTGGTGGTAAAGAGGCTAAGCGCTCGCTATCTTCAATTACACTCTTACTCCTAGTAATATCTGCAGTTGCATAATACTTTTCTTCAACATCCCTGTTTATTTCATTGTGAGTTAAAGTAGAACTTAAATTTCTTAAATTGACGGTTGAATATTGATTAATTTGAGTATGTTCAGGTGGCAATGAATAATTATTAGCTATAGGAGTAGCAAAATTTCGGCTTCTAAAATAATTAGGATCTACTTCCTGTGTTAATTGTCTATAAGTTTTCCAATTTGTCAATATATCATTCAGAGGAGGTATAACAGGTATAAATCCGATAATTAGATTGAAAAGTCCAATAGTAACTAAGTAGTAAGTTATAACACTATTCAAAGTTCCAGGTTTATAAATAATAAAAGTAAACCTATATAAAATATAAAATAAATAAAAACAAAAATAAAAATATCAATTAAATTATAATATACTTACAATATATACAATAAACCCCTACCAAAATAAGTAGTTAAAAAACGAAAATATTTGATAATAATTTTTGTATAATGAAATTCACTTATAAAAAATAGCAAACTAAACGCTCTAAAGAATAATTATATTATTAAAGTAGTTTTAAATTTAATAAAAATATATTACATTGCAAAGCTATACATTCCAATAAAAGGTAAATTCAGTATAGGGTCATTGGTAGTAGCGGTAGTAATCAAATTATATAAAGCCAAAAATATGACAAGTGAATATATTGATAAATTAATTAAATTTAATAAAAGACATAATAAATATAAATTATAAATACTTGATATTATTTCATTAATGTTTTGTTTCATTGTTAAATATTAAAAATACAACTAGTTTATATTGTTAATTAAGTATTTATACAATGACAGATCAAATCAAAATTAAGGATCATTAACTCAAAATATGGGTTCAATACAAATTAGTAGTTTTTGATAAATCAGAGTAATTAAAAGAATGTCTCATAATTTTCACTCAAAAATTTAATTGAATGGGGTTTGTTTATGAATAAATCAAATTAAATAAGATATGGAGTAAGACATTTCAGTCACTAATCAAATACATTTCAGTGAATTTTAAATTTATATTTTAAATATAATTTCACTAATTGGATTTTTTAATAATTAATAATGAATTAATAATGAATTAAATGGAATTATTTGATAATTAGTAGTATTGGAATTTCAAATCTTATGAATTTTGAATTAAAATTATTGATCAACATTAATGGAAAAATATTTGACTTCTTCGATGTTTTGTATCAATACATAATTCTTTTAAAATTAATAATAGAAATAATATTATATGATCCAAAATTTTTGCACATTTTAAATTGTATTTCTAATAAATTTATATTGAAGTGGTTCAAAATTTAATAGCTGAAACATAATGAAAATATAGATTTACTCATGACATACTAATATTAAAATTAAATTGCAAAATAAACTAGTTTTCAGATTCAGGTACAGAGAAGCTTCTAAGGTTACGCTCCGCATCAGAAACAGTAAAGAGCTTTTGAGCCAAATCAGAGAAGGCAACGCGGGTGGCAGATTGCTCCAAAGTAACTAAGGGATTTTCCCACTTCTTGACTTGGTAAATTTGAACAACAGATCCACCAACAGCAAGATAAGATCCCGATTGATCCCAAGAGACGTGATGTACTTTGTCTGTATTGGGTATTTCAATTTCATGGAAACATTTAAGCTTACGCAAATCCCAAAGTTTCACAATATTATTTTGTGAGGTACTAGCTAAGTAAAAACCATTTTCCGAGAAGGAAATTGATGACACTTGTTGGAAATGATCTTCGAAGCTGGCAACCTTGCTGCGGTTTTTAACGTCCCAAATTTGAATGGCAGAGTTAGTAGTACCAAGACCAAGTAATAAACCATCGGGATGGAAACTTCCACATGTATAACCTAAAATTCTTTGGTTAGATAAGCAAAACTAAAATAATACACCAATATTACCTGCTCCATCAGGGTTGGTGGCGGAGGCCAAGCTCTTGGTACCAGTTAATGAGTTGAAATTCCAAGTGGCATCCATAGAACCTGTTACAACGTAATCTCTGCAAGGATGTAATGAGATAGAGGTAACACTAGCTCTATGACTGGGGAAACGATGAGCTAAAGACCAAGCCGTATTATCTTCATTAGGTTTCCAAAGAATAGAGGTATGGTCAGCACTTGAAGAGAAGAGGTTATAATTAATGGGATCCCAGGTTAAAGAAGTAATGGGTTTAGAATGTCCGCTTAATTCAGAAAGAATCGTGCCTTCAACAACGTTATGAACAATGACTTTAGAATCATTGCCACCAGTGGCGACAAGAGAGCCATTGACACTCAAAGAGGTGATTCCTTTGTCAGCGGAAGAGTGAAGAGATCCAATTACATCAACTTCAGTGAATTGAGAGATATTTTCACTAGATTGGAGGCCTTCTGGATTCTTGCGTTTCTTTCTCGACTTGCTCAAACTAAATAGAATGGTTAGATGCGAATAGAATAGGTTGATGCAATATATACCTAGCGTTAGTTTCAACCAATTTTTCAATAACTCGATCATCAAAAGTTTCTTCTGCTTGAGCTTCCAACTCCTTGGATTCGCCATTGGATTTTGCAGATTCTAAAATTGAAAAGTAAGTTAAATATATTTGGAGATGATCTATATATTAATATTCATTACGTGATTCGTTTTGAGCTGAGCCTAAATGAGATTTGATATCTTTTAATGATCTATTCATGGTATATTAGTATATAAAATTGTAATAAAATGATGCAACTTACTGAATAGCCTCATCTCTTTCTTTGATTAGCCTAGCAATCACACGGGTAGCACTATCATTTTGATAAAGAGCTCTACTCAATTCTTGACGAACTTGTTGATATTGTTGTTTTAAAGAATATATTTCCAACATAGTACTATCCCATTCTGACTGAAACACAGATAATAAAGAAGGTAATGAAGTCAAAGTAGGTGGTCTAGGTTTAGCAACAGAAGCTCCTATTAATATATAATTAACATTTTAATAATATAAAAAAGAGTATAGTGAGTAAATTACCAAGATCAATTTCAACTAAATCATCTAAAGTAATATCTTGTCCGGTAATGGGGCATTTATTATTCTGTTGAATATATTTTGTGATTAAGGATTTTTCATAAATTTTCCCAGTAGATTTTGATACTACTGGATTGGCAGGGAATTGTCCAGAAACTAAATAATATTTATTAATTTTTTTAAAATATATAAATGTGAAAAAATACTTACGAGCACACTGCATTATAATAAATTTTATATAAGAAAAATTTAATATTTAGATTTTAATATTTAGATGTTTGAAGCTAAATCAGTGTATGATAAGATTTATTCGAAATTGGATAGAGCTTTTCTGAATGGCTAATTTCTCATTTTTTAATAGACCAACTTTTATTACAATATATAATGAAATTATTTTTAATTATTTTTTATGGGTTTTATTTTCCTGATTTCCTGTTTTTTCCCTTAAATTATCCACAAATCCTTTGAACCTAGTTATTTAAATAATTCCCATATACAACAATAATTTAAAGTGCCTAATATTACAATGATTTTAATACAAAATATTCTGAATAAAACTGTAATTATCTAAATAACTAAATTTATTTGTTTAATTAAAGTTTTTAATTTTATATTCTATAGTATCGAGGAAATTATTGATACGATTATGTTTAAAAATTTTAAAAACTTTGGATAATTGTGATTGAATTAGTTTGAATCAATAAAATGAAAAAAATATGATAATATTAATATAAAATATAACCTGGTATCTAATATTCTCAAATCATTTTATTCAAATTATCATTCGAAATATATAATGAATGATTATATTTATTTAAAAAATTATAGTTATATATGATAATGATATTTTAAAGAGAAAATCAAAAATATCCAGCGTTAATACCATAATATTTTCTTTTTCTACTAAATAATGATGAATTGAAAAGGAATCTAGTCATGGTGCTACTATTTCAAATGTATTTATCTTTGCTGGGATAACTTTATAGAGTATTAATATCCCTGATACTGACAAAAAAATGCTTATATTCAAATATTTGAGAAGATTAATATCTATTTTAATGAATATAATCAATTATATTTTCAATTTTGAAAATATTCTATTAACTGTTAATTGTAATGGAATGTTAACAAATATTATATTAAAAATATGAGTACATTGAATATTTTAAAGTTAGAAGCATAGTATATTATTTAAATTGACAAAAGAAGCATATCATACTTATATCTATTAACCCCAAGCTAGACTGGAGCAATAATTTACAATCAGCTGTCCATCAGTTTGAAAACACTATGTACGTAATTAGAATTAATATAATATGTGTAAACATAGCGAAATATATATACCTTATATAAATTAGCCACTGACTCATCTGGATTTGGACAAAAAGCAGAATTGATATATAAGAACTATAAATTGAATTAATATCTGATAAATAGTATTTAATAGCATTTCTTACTAAATTTTCATTAGGTTTCAGTCTTAGTTCTTTCCTTAAAAAGTTGGTTACTGAGCCAAATTGATTCGAGGTTGATATTTTATATAAGTTCTGCTTCATAATAGGCGCATTGCCGACCGACCGAAACCTCACTATAACTATAATGAAAAAAAAATAAGGGAATGTGGATATAAATATTCAATTGAAATACTCACTCTTCTGAGGCAAATCACCTCTTTTGAACTGATTAACATCTAACGAAGAAAAGGAAGTATTGGATACAGATGACCTATTACTACTATCTTGTGGAGTGTTTGGTCTAGATTTTATGCTCATATTAAATTTTACAATTAGAAATCCAGTCCCAATATCTTTTGTACTTTACTTAGTCAAAAATGTTTATGGGATCATATGAATTTCATATTAAATCAACTAAATAATTATTGTTTATAATAAGAAATATAAATTATAATAACATTAAATACTTATTAGTTATAATGTTAAAATAATCAATTTCATTACAGGAATATTTAAATAAGACAATTATATCATTTAAACAATTTGATCAAGTCTAAGATTCATTAAAATTTATGATTTATTCAGATGATGTAAATATTGCTTAGATATAGTATAAATAGCTAAACTAGGAGAATATTAATAAAATACAGATTGAATTATACTTTCATGTAATTTAATTGCTATTACTTTTATTTATTAATCCAGTTTTTGAATAATTAAAATAATCGATATTAAATACTATCAAAAATTATTTTTTGATAATTAGATATTATTCTTATTTAATATTCCTCTGAATTTTAAATAATAAGAATTTTTTGTGATTGAGAAAAATAAATATTTTAATAAATAACATATAAAGATAAATGATTTATAATTAATACTTTTTTATTATTAATAACTTTTTACAAAACTTTTGGAAAACTTTTAACATTTAAAAAACAATTCTTTCATTTATTATTAAAATTAAATGTTTTATTAACTAATTGAATTATTTTATAAGTTTTCTTTCTTAGAAGCTGATTTTTTAATTATTTAGTAATTATAATTATATAAGTTATAATCTAAAAAAAACATTGTATATAATAGTTTTTTCTAATTAATTTTAATTAAAAAATATTTTAAAATTATTTTATAAAATAATAAGTTATTTCAAATTATATTTAGAATATTTATTATAAATAATTTTATTTAAAG
>JNEM01014874.1:0-49564 GCA_000697335.1 Conidiobolus incongruus B7586 | reverse complement strand
TTAGAAATAATATTTAAGAATTATTTACACTAAAATTCAAATATATTAAAGTAATTAATGAATATAATAAAAAGTATAATTATAGGTTAATTTATTTAAATAAGTATAATATTAAATTAAAAATATAATAAGAATTATAAAGCTATATAAAAATATTAGTTAATATTAATATCATTATATATAATATATATTGGAATAGATATCATTCATATTTTAACTATAAATATTCTTAATTAAAGGCATCTTTTTATATAATTAAGTATAGGTTTAAATTTCATTATTAAAATTAAATTCAAACTAATTAAAGTCCAGTTATTTAACTTGTTAAAATAATAATTTAAAAAATTAAACAAAAAATTTAAATATTTAAAAAGCACAAAATAATTACTTTATAGCCGTTATATTATCCTAACCTAAATATCAATGATAGTGTTGTGTTTTTATATTAAATTTTATAAATATTGTAGTTAGAAAAATAATAAAAATATGATATATTAGTTGATTTAATAATCTAATTTTTTAATATATCAGGACTATAGGTTTGTGAATTTATTATTGAGAAATTATAGCAGAATATCCAAACAAAAAACTTTTCTTTATTTTTATCACTTTTGGGTATAAATAATTGCTTAAATAAATGATATAGGATTTGGATATAATCTAATAGAGAAAACAAAGTGAATAAAAAGTATCCTTCTATTATAAACTTATAAAGCTAGCTTAAAATGGAAATAATATTGGTTTAAATATCAAAATGAAATAGATGATTAATTTTAAAATATAATATTAAGTGAATTAAATTTAAAAATATATATAATATCCATAGTATAATTACTGTCTCTTATACACATCTTCAATTTTTAATAGATAAACCTAATCTTTAAATATTAAAAGCTTATTAATGATTTAATATAAAGTTATTAATAATTAAAAAATATAAATTTGTATTATATATTAGTTTCTATAAATTATATATTAAAATTCTTATCTTATTTTAAATTTAAAATTATATCATTATTTAATTTTTATATAAATTCTTATTATATAAATAATAAACTTTTATAAACTTCGTATAACTATATATATAAAATATAAAAATATATTTATAAATCAATGATATTATAATTAATATATATAAATATACTTTTTATAATAAAATTTAGAACTTAAAATATTTATTAAGTAATTTTCATAAAATATATATATTTTGAATTTAGTAATATCAATACTATTTTTTAGGTACATTAATTCTTATTTTATATCAAAGAAATATTCATAATTTTATAAATACAAATTATTTTATATGAATTTATAACTTTTAATAAAATTTCCATTTAATATTATGGCTTGAAAAAATCAAATTATGTTTATCTATTGATTGTTATTATAATTATAATTATAACTATAATTATAATTTAATGAACTGGATATAGGAATTCTTATATAATATTTATTTATTTATTCAATATAACAAATCAACGTTTGAATATATTCTAATCTATTTATATATTATATGGGTATTTAATCCAGTTAAATTTTATTATTAATATTTTATCAATGATCAACTTTATGTATCATTATAAAATATTAGTGTATAACCAAATGATGAATTTTTGAATATTAAATATGTCTTTAAAAAATATATTTCAAATAAACTATACTATTCCAATTTAATTAATTTGAAATACATCTTATTTAAAGAATTAGTATTATTTCTTTTTAATTATTGGATAATAAGGTGGATTTAGGATCATATCAATTGATTTAAGGATATTTAATATTTTACTAATATTATGAGGAATAACTAAATTTTTTTAATGTTGACTATTTTAGTTTATCTGAAGAGTTGATTTTGGCTGGATTCCAAGTTTGAATTTCAGCCCTTGGATAAAGTGGATCAAAAGGAACCAAGTTGTGATTGAGATTAGAAAGATATAAATTAGCCCATTTCCTTGGTCTTGGTGAAGTATCTTGCTTCTCTTCAATTTGCAAATTGATAGGATTTCCCCGCTTGATTTGCTCAAAATCACTAGAATTCACTGCAAAGCATTGTTTAATAAAATTAATCGCTCTTTCTGTGGCGATTTTGCTAGATTCAAGGTCAGGAAGGATCATTGGAAACACGTGGAACATTTCTTCATAATAGTGGAGTGTTGATGGAGGTATTTTGAATTCAGAAAGTTCTTCTTCAGAATAACTTTCATTAATTAGCTCATGGTAGCGATAGGACTCATCTCTCATAACCTCAGCTAGTCCTGTGATGATTAGAATAGGAGGTAAGTCACGAAAATTAATATCGCATAAAGGACTAATAATAGGTGTGTTGAGGTATTTAATTGGTGCAAAATGATGCCCTCGTTCTAATATTTTTTGCTTAATAGTTTCATCAGATCCATTATATATATTTCTTAAGATACCAGGCGCGATTTGTTTTGATTTTCCGTGTGGATGGATGAAATTAATCATTTTAGGACTATAATCAGTGATATTATTTTCTGCACAAGAGGGATGTGATGATGCAAGATCCACCCAAGGAGAATATACCACTACTCCAGCGAACTTTTCAAATCCTGAATCTCTCATAAAATGGTAAAGACAACTCGTTAAATTTGCACCAGAGCTATCTCCTGATACCACAATTTGATCACAACTCAGTCCAACCCCACTTTCAGCAGGGTTCGCTTCATCAATCGGAGAGATCAAATATAATAAATGGGCTAAAACATCTTCTAACTGACTAGGAGCTGAATATTCTGGAGCCAAGCGATAATCCGCCCCTAGCAAAATGGAATCTGTGGCTGTCGCGATCGGCTCTAAATATGATCTATACTCTTTGAAATGTCTGAATGCGTGTGCTCCACCATGGATAAAGAATATAACATTACTCCTAGACGATAGCTTTAAATGATTTGGAATAACCCATTCAGACTCTAAAGGGGGTGCATTCTCCCAATGTGATTCTGAGCCATACCAAGAATCTTTACTATACACTTTGCCAAGATGATTTTTGACAATTTCATGAGCCCTTTGACGGAATTTATTGTGGATGACAACCTTATTAATATTCGAGTTTTTAACTTGAGTTTCTCCCATTTGAATTAGCTTTTCGCGAGTTACTTTGATATTATCATATGATTGCGATTCTAAATAACGGAGGATATATACGTTTAACCATGTATTCCAGCTCCAAGACTTACACGGTGGACCGTATATAAGATAAATCAAAAGTGCCTTCACAGTTAAAAACCCATATAACAAAGATTCTTGTAACCATTCCATATTTTTTTATTAAATTGACAATTTAAAAATTTAATTATTTTAAAACTTTTTATATCATAATTTTTATCATGAGATTTAAAAATTAAAACTTTGATATTTTACTATATATAGTAATAATAATAATTATCTTTATTTATAATTAATCAATTTATAGTGAAAATTATCCATATGACAAAACGAGTAGCTGAGTCAACAACTTTGATTTATTTAGATAATTTAAATTTGTTTATCCAATTATAGTAAAACTAAAAAATAATTAAATAGGAAAGTGAACAAACATTTAAAATTTGATTAATTATCAAGAAAATTATTTAATAATTAGTTCTATAACCAAAGAATATGCTATCTAAATATGGTAACTTTGATAAAAAAGATTTATCCATAGTTATTTTTTTATTACAGATTTATTGTTTCTAGTTTCATTCAATAAACTGTGAAATATATTAAAAATTGAATATTAAAAACTATATAATTAAATTCAATATAGAAATATTAGTACGTAATTGAATATAATTATGAATCTTATTATTAATAATATAGCATGACCAAAAATTGCAGTTATACTAAAAAATTTGATTAATCATATAAATTTTATCTGTCATTATGTTATATTTTAAAAATACCCGTCCGTCTCGATTCAATAGTTAAGTTCATATAACACCTCATTCATAGTGGCTTTGTGAGTGCATAATATAAGGATATGAATCACTGAAATGACCATATAGATAATTTACTATCAACCATCTTTATTGAAAAATCTGGTTATAAATCACAACAATTATAACCTTATTATATATTTATGCAAAATATTTTAGTATATAATAAATCTGATAATAAGTTTATTATACAAATTAATTCAGCAATAATATTGGAAATAATACTGTGAATTATTATTTAATAATTAATACAATGCATTTTTAATAAGTATATAAATAAAATTTGATATTTACAAATACATAATAAATCTATCATAATTCTTTTGACAATATATCATTGTAAACATAATGGATCCAAAATATAACTTGTAGAAATATGTCACTTTTTTAAAATTTAAGTTAGATATTAAAGTTGAGTTCCAATTATATATCTATTTAATTATCAGAATAAAAACTGATCAATAGAATATTATAAAATAAGACTATATTCTTGAGAATTATAATAGTTAATAAATGAATTATAAAATATGTATATTCATAATAGTTAATCAATGTTAATATTTAAATTATCATTTACCTTGTCCAATTAATACAATAATTTTTATCTTAATTCATTTGATATTAAACATAAAGGATATTGAAAAGTGTCATGTTGTTATTGATAATTTTTCTTTTTTGTTTTTTTGTATAATACTAGAATTCACAAGTAATATATATTTAATTGATTTGATCAGTAAGAAAATAACAACTAAAAACTATATTATTATCTTATTTCCAAAACAAATATTTTAATTAAAATCATAAAATATAAATTTGGTTTAATTTTTAATTTGAGATTATCTAATCATTTCAAACTCGCTTACTTTATTCAATTAAATGTTAAATTATTATTTAATGACCTTAACCATCTTGAAAATAATATTGCGAATGTATTAATTTATATAGATATTACTTAATATTTAATCCATAATGGTAAGTTGATTTTTGATAAGATTGA
Organism: Conidiobolus incongruus B7586; assembly: GCA_000697335.1. NCBI lineage: Eukaryota > Fungi > Entomophthoromycota > Entomophthoromycetes > Entomophthorales > Conidiobolaceae > Conidiobolus > Conidiobolus incongruus. The sequence continues at coordinate 44,632 of JNEM01014874.1, read as the reverse complement.
ATATTGTTTTCAATTAAATCTAACTCATTAATATTAAAGATATTTTTAATAATATATTTTCAAACTTAAAATATGCAATAAAATTAGAGAATGTATGAATGGTTGTAAATTGTATTCAATCATATCAATTAATTGACATCATATAGTTGATTGTTTAATAACTATCAAATAATATCCTTTTTTGTGATTTAATAATTATATACCAGATACCATAATGGAAGTACTAAATAATGATATAAGATATTGAAAATAACTATAGTGATATTAAATATTTGATATTACCTTAAATTTTAAATAATGGGAAATTTTTTAATTTTTGATTTTTCAAACAAATTATTAGTTTGACATAAATAAATATATACAAAGTTAATAGATATTATATATTTTTAATATATATATTTATATAATAATTTTTTTGATTAAAAAATTAACTTTTTAAAATTAGTTATTTAATTTAATTATGTTTAAACTAAATAATAATGATCAAAAGTTTTTTATTTTAGTATTAATAAAACTTAACCATAAGACTTTTAAAATTATTTAAAGTTTACAAACAATTTTTAATAATGAAACATTATTTAAATCAACTATTTATTACTTAGTAAATTATTTTAATGGTAAAAGAAAAATTATTTAAAATTTGTTAAAATTTAAAAAATTAACTTTAATTATTATTATTTTAACTATTAATAAAGTGAAAAAATATAATGAAAAACACCTTTTTATTTCAGTTAAAAAATTATCTAAGCACTTTAATGTTAGTTATACACTAACCTGTAAAAGTAAGTTATAAAATCAAAAACACTTATATTTTTACTAATAACTTGATTATTATTTAATAAAATAAATTTAAATTAAATAATTAAAATTTATTATATTTATTAATTATATATATTATTAAATAATGATATTTAGCTATTAATTGATTAAAATATAAACCTTTAAATTTTACCTAGGGTAAATTATAAATTTATAGGTTTTTGGTGATAAAAATAATTAAAACTTAGTGTATTTACCTTTAACTTTTCTAACCTCTTTAAGTTTATAGGGTATAGAATCAACTAACTTCTTACACTAAAAAAAATTAATTTTATTCTATGCTTCTTAAATATATTTTTAAAGTTAATTTAAATTTTTAATTAAGGGGAAAGCTTTAATAACTTTTTTTAATTAATTCCAAAAGTATTTAATTAGATTAAAGTTAAAAAATTAAAGAAACTACTTTATAATTGTTATCTTATTATTTTTAAGCTATTTGGTAATAGAAGCTATAATATAACAAAAGGTATTATCTTACTAGAAAATAATATTAGATTTATTTAACCTATATTATTTAATAGTTTTTTTCAATTTATTTTTTTAAAATACTTTAGTATATCTTAGTATTAATTCTTTTATTAACTTTATAAAGATATTTTACACTTAAAAACAATATATATCCCTAAATAATAATTAACCCACTATTATACTTTTAGGTAAAATTAACATAATAGTTATAAAGTAGTTCTGTATTTTTTCTGAAGTATCTAGCTTTTTTATTAAATCTACTAAAGTATATTTTTATTTTATTAGACTAAATAACTTTACTCTAATTAGTTTTAGTTTAACATTAGTAACAATATTTAAACTCCTACCTAGCTTTATAATGAGATTTTTTTAGTTGTGGGTGTTTTTTCTTAAAGTGTAAATAGTATCTATGCTAATATAAAGTATATATAATAATATTAGTGTTAACTAATATTCTTGTATAGTTTTATAATTCCTATTGTATTTTTATAGCAGTATTATATTTACTTATACTAATTAACTTATAAATATACTTCTTATTATATTTATTTATAATTTTAATATACTTAAGTTTAAGTTTAAATGTTTTTTTATTGTTATTCTTAATAGCTTTAACTATAGTAAACTAGCTAACACTAGTAATTCTAACAATATCACAAGTTAATTTACCTTTTTTATAAAGTTAATTAATACACAAGTAAATTTTTTTAGAGAGGGATTTAGGTATAATAATACTAATAAAAAAAATTTAGTATATTTATAAAATATAATATAAAATAATAACAAAGAGAGAAAAAAGATATAGTTATATATTGTTAAATATATCCTTTTATCTCAAAAACTTATAAATTTATAACTTACCTTAGTTAAATATTAAAGGTTAATATTTTTGTTAATAGTTTACTATATATATTTAAATATATTTATTTATTATTAAATAATATACTTTAATTATATATTATAATTTTAAATAATCTAATATATATAATTGTTTTAGTTATTAATTAATATATATATATTTTTAATTTTATAACTCACTTTTATAGGTTAGTATATAAGTAATTTATATATATTAAAGTTTAAGCTCAAATTAATAAATAAAAATATAAAATAAATATCTTATAATTTAACTAAAGCTTAAAAAAAGCTAAAGTAGTTATTATTAAATAAAATTAACTAAAATATTATTAGAAGCTTAAACTTTTACAGCAAATAATTACAATTGATGAATTTTAAATCTTTATATATAATCCTTTATTAAAACACAAATTAAAATGCTAAATTAAATTAAATTAACTTACTTTATAAATCCCTTTAAATAAATATTTTATTAATAAACAAATGTTAATTATTAAAATAAATTATAATAGTATATGTTACTCTTATTTAATTTTTAAAGGAAAAATAATTAATAGTAAATTTTATATTACTTTTTTAATTAAAGTATTTTTAATTATTGTTTTTAATATAATTTAAGAAGATTTATTATTTTATATGATAATTGTAAAATACATAAATTTAAAGTTATAAAAAAATTTCTTATTAAAAATAACAAGAAAAAACTACCACATCTAGTGTATTTTTTAGATTATAACTTATATAACTATAATTGCTTTAAGTAATTAAAAAACTAGCTTACAAAAAAGAAAATTTCTATAAAAAAATTTAATTGGTTTGTAAAACATCAAATTTTAGTCTTTAATAAAAAAAATTGTTTTTAAGTGTTAAAAGTTTGCTAAAAGTATAGTAAAGAGTCATTAATAATAAAAGAAACTATTAAATTTATATTATATATTTATTTTTATTTATCATATATTAAAATATTTATTTATTTTTAATCATAAAAAATTCCCATTATTAAAAATACAGAGTAATATTAAATGCTATTAATTACCACCAGCAAATATATGTGAATATTTTATGGAAGGATTTGTAGTTTATAGTTTATCTAATAAATGCATATTTATTCTATAATAATGGAATTAAAATTTTCAAATCTAATATAATTATTACCATATATTTATATTTTGTTTCAAATTTTCTAATACAGTCTATTTTATTTTGTGACTATAATAAAACTTGAAATATTATTTTTGAAATTAGTTTAATGAAGTGAATTATTAGAAATATGTTTTATTTATTGAAGGAAGAAAAAAATATAAATTTGTAACATTATTATTGCTATTTAGTAAATATTTTTCAGATTTGGTTTTTGTATTATCGTCTTATATATTTTATTAGAGTTAATATTTTTAGATTGGCCCTAAGATAGAATTTGCAACTATAAATTGGATATGACACTGAGTCTTGATTATGACTAGAAAGGAACTAAGATAGAATTTGCAACTATAAATTGGATATGACACTGAGTCTTGATTATGACTAGAAAGGAAATTAGTCTATTTCTTTGGTCTTGGTTACCATGATTTTATGTAATACTTAATAAGTCTTCTCTTCTTGATTTCTTTAAAATTATCTGAAATTACTACAAAACACTAATAAAATTAATTGCTCTTTAGGTTGCAATTTTAATAGATTCATGATCGGAAACATTGACAAGAAACACATGAACCATTGCTTCATTGTAATCGAAGGTTAATGGTGAAATTTGTATTGAGAGAATTCTTCTTTAGGGTAACTATTATTAACTCGTGATAGCGATGCGATCATCTTTCAATGTCTCAACTTTATCTGTAATTATCAATATAGTAGATATATCGCGAAAGCTATTGTCAAATAGCAGGCTCAATATACGAGAATTCAGGTACTTAGTTCGTATTAGATGATGTCTACTTAACAATATCATTTGTTTAATTGATGCATCAGACCCATCATGTAAATTCCTTGAAAAGCTAGAGTTGAGTTCCTTTGATAACTCTAATGTATGTATAAAATTAATCATCACTGGAAGGAAATTAGTATTGGCACATTATGAACAAGAAGGATGTGATGATGGGAGATCTATTCAAGGAGAACACATTACTACATCAACAAATTCTCTAAAGCCACAGAATCTCCCATAGAATTGATCATACAGCTGGATAAACCCCTCCAGCACTATCAAATGAAGCGACGATTTGATTACAACTCAATACCTCTTAACGGTTTGTCTCATTAATCGAATAAATTAAATTTAAGTTAGCTAGAGAATCTTCGAACCGACAGGGGGCAGAGGAATTTTGGAGTTAAACCATTATCTGGTCTTAATGGCACTGTATTAGGATCAACTTCAATATTTTACAAAGATAATTTATATTTAATTATGTTCAAATGCATATGCATTGCTATATATATATAATAATTACATTAATTTTCAATGATAAAAAGATTGAGAATAATCTACTCAAGCTCTAAAGGGAGCGAATTAGATCATTGAGACTCAAGGCCATACCAAACGTTATTATCATATATTTTAGCCAAATGACTTTTCACCAGTTGGTAAGCTGGTTGACTGAATTTATTATGAATTACAGTTGATTCAGCGCTAGAATTTTCTATCTTCAATGTTGCTAGTTTATTCAATTTTTCACATCGTTCCTGTATATCTTCATAAGGTTGGGTTAGCGAATATTGGAAGATATATACAAATAGCTAAGTGTTGAAGCTACAAACTTTACAAGGAGGGCCGATAATTGTATTAGCCAAGTATGCTCTCAAAACTACTGCTCATTATAGTATAGTAAACCAGTTTTTTAAAGATCTCATCTTTCATAAATATCGGAAATCTATTAAGTCAACTCTTTTTTAATATTCAATATTTGAAACTTGTGTAATTTTTAGATTGCTAAAAATCATTTCACATTATTTTCATCCAATTAAACTCAAATCATTTCTTCTATAAAAATCAAAATATTATGTATATTTCTGTAAAATATATTTAATTATCTGATATAATTTAACTAATAATATTTCTATTAACTCCAAACTTACTCAATACTTGTTCAATTAACTAACAACAACTTTTACTATTCAGTAGTTGATATAATATTATTGGATTAAAATCAAATATAACTGATTCTATTTGAGATTGTTATTTTACAAACATTTGGTAATATCTACGTTCATAATGGTACATAAACTGAATATCACTCGATTTTGATATATTATTGTTTTATTCAACAAAAGAATAAACCGTACTATTTAAAACTGTAAACAAAAGAATGATAACTTTTCAATATGATGATAGTGAATTTTATTTAGTATTTATTTAATTTTACATAAAAATAATTTGTAATATTGAGAGAAAATAAATAAAGGGTTTCATATTTAAAATTATTTATATTTATTATTGTAGAAATTTTAGTTTATAAAAATATTTGAGATAATAAAAATAAAATAGTAAATTATAAGAAAAGATATGATATTAAAAATAATAAATTATAATTTTAGTTATTTAGTAATTAAATTCATTTTCTAAAAATTTATTTTTTTTATAATTTCATTTATTTTCTTTTTGATAAAAATATAGAATCACATTATTAACAGTTGCAGTATATAAATTGGGTTGTAATTTGTTTGAATTCAAATTAGTTCTGGAGACTTAAAAAGTTTAAACTAAGCTAAAATTCATGGTAATATAAATCAATTTTGTATTAAGTCCTATAATTCATATTATATATATGTATATATATATATATGTAATTAAACACTAAATTTGTTCTAATTTTGGAAAATTAAAAGTATATATTAATAATTAATTTGATCTTCAAATTGGATACAGTAAATTTCTTTTATTAAAATATTTACTAAATAAATTTCTAAAAATTATTTTTAAAATCTATGAGAAATTGCTTATGAATTAAATTTTTTGCATTAGAATATCAAAGTAAAATATAAAATAAGAACCAAAATTTTACAGAATATGAATTTTCTTATTTTTGATAAACAAATAATACCATAAATTCTGAATGTATTATAATTTCAATAAAGGTTAATATATCGCTGTACTATATAATAAATAGTTTTTAATTACTAAACATTATTTTACAATTATCAATTTTATTTATTTAATTTAATCTTTGCAAATCAATGAGGTTAGGCCATATAAAGATTTTAGATTATCACAATAAAATTAAAAGATTTAAAGAATATATTAAAGATTAAAAACTTGCTTTATGAAAATTAACAATTATAATTTACTGGAATTAACGGTTGTGTTTAAACCCCAAGTCTGAATTTGAGCTCTTGGATAAGTTGGAGTAAATGGAATCAAGTTATGATCCAGTGTAGAGAGATATAGATTGACCCATTTCTTCGGTCTTGAGTGAACATACTCACTTTCAACAATTCCCAAGTTAATAGCATTTTCATGTTTGATTTGTTCAAAAGTATCTGTGGTTTGTGCGAAGCATTGTCGAATAAAATTACTGACTCTTTTAACACATATTTTGCTTGATTCAAGAGCCGGAAGAATCATTGGGAATATATGGAACATTTCTTCATAATAATGGAGTGTTGATGGAGGTATTTTGCACTTGGAAAGCTCTTCTTCAGTATAACTAGCGTTAATTAATTCATGATAAAGATAAGAATCATCTCTCAAAACCTCTACTTGGCCAGTGATTATTAAAATAGGAGGTAAGTTGTGGAAGTTAGTATCACACAAAGGACTAGCCATGGGAGAGTTTAGGTATTTCAAAGGTGCGAAATGGCTTCCTCGTTCCAGCATTCTTTGTCTGATTGATGAATCCGACCCTGTATAAGCAACTTTGAAAAATCCAGGAACCATTTCTATTGAAGAACTAGGTTGATGTGATATATTAATGAGAGGGGGAAGAATGTCGGTATGAGCACATTCAATATTAGATGGATGTGATGATACAAGATCGAGCCATGGAGAATATAATATTGTTCCGGCAAATTTACCAAGTTGAGCATCCCTCATAAAATGGTTTAAAATACTTGAAAGACCTCCACCCGCACTATCACCCGAAACAATAATTTGCTCATAGCTTAACCCAACACCACTTTCAATGGGGCACGACTCATTAACTGGAGAGGTTAAATATAAAATATGAGCTAAAACATCTTCTAATTGGCATGGAGCTGAGTAGTCGGGAGCTAAACGATAATGTGCTCCTAGCACAACTGAATCTGTACTTGCTCCAAGTCTTTCCAAGCAAGATCTATACTTGCTGAAATGGCCAAATGTATAACCTCCTCCATGAATATAAAATATGACATTGCTCTTTGGAGATAGAGTTAAATGGTTTGGGATAATCCACTCAGGTTCCAATGGAGAGGAATTAGACCAGTGTGATTCAGGACCATACCAAGAATCGTCACCATATACTTTAAGAAGGTGATCTTTGACAATTTCGTGAGCTCGTTGACGGAATTTGGTATGAATCACTATCTTTTCATTTTTTGAGTTTTTTACATAAGTTGCAGACATTTGCTTCAATCTGTAACGGGCTCTAGGGAGGCTTTTAGGCGACCGAGATAATAGAAAACTGAGCACATAGACAGTTAGCCATGTTTTCAGATCCCAAGATTTGCAAGGAGGTCCTCTAAGTTTATAGATTATGTATCCACATAAAAGCAATGGACTTGCCAATAGTTTAGCAAATAAAGAAGCCATTTTTAATTACTAAGTTAAATATATTGATAACAAATCATATTTATACTTGGCTAAGCTATAATATATGTATATATATATATATATATGCATTTAAATATCTTACGATATCTGATATATTTTAGTGATTATCAAAATCCAGTTTATTTATCACGAGCGTATTAATGCTATTAATTTACAAATTCATTTAATCAATATGTCTTTGATTTAAAACCCAGGTAGCTCTATAAGGAACATTAACTTTTGTAAAATTATTTCAAAAGTTTTAAAATCAATAAAATTTTATATTTTTCATTTTAAAATAAATATATAAATTTATAATAATATTTTATAATATGTATTCTAGTTTATATATTCATAACAGTTTGACAAAAGTTTCTAATAAATTAAAATCATTTATTTTTGTTGAAATATATATGTAAATTGGATTTAAATAAATATTGAAATATTGAATCAATTGTATATGATTTATTTGACTTTAAAGAAAAATTTATTTATACCGCATTAATAATCAATTAACTAAGATTTAAAAATTTGATAATTGTGAAATTTTCGGGATTTTTATATAAAATTATGCCAAAAAATATTTGATGACAAAAGTATTAAGTATCATTTTTTTAGTAGATCAATTCACCAAATTTATAATTTATTTTCTCTAATTATAAGGATCACAATAAAATTTATTTAATGAATAACTTACAAAACTCTGAATGAAATATAGTTACTAAGTAAATTTTAAACCAATATCACTTAAATTATAACAATATTTTGATTCACCACAATAAAAAAAATATTATAATATTGAACTTTTTTTATTTCAAAATTATAATCAATAAACTATTAAAAAATTATACTTGATATTATAAAATTTCATTTTACATTTTTAAACAATTTTTAATTTTTTAAAGATTAAATTGAATTCAAATAACAATGAAATTGAGCTTCTTAATTTTATTAATCCCTAACAATTATTTTAAAAAAAATTTTTAGTATTCAAAACAAATTACAAGATATGCTGATCATGTTTATTAAAGGTTAGTTTTATATATAATTTACTATTCAATATCGGGTTTTGGCACGAGGTCCGAATTTGAGCGCTTGGATAAGTCGGAGTAAATGGAATCAAGTTATGATCCAGTGTAGAGAGATATAGATTGGTTCATTTTTCGGTCTTGAGTGAACATACTCACTTTCAACAATTCCCAAGTTAATAGCATTTTCATGTTTGATTTGTTCAAAAGTATCTGTGGTTTGCGCGAAGTATTATCGAATAAAATTACTGACTCTTTTAACACATATTTTGCTTGATTCAAGAGCCGGAAGAATCATTGGGAATACATGGAACATTTCTTCATAATAATGGAGTGCTGATGGAGGTATTTTACACTTGGAAAGCTCTTCTTCAGTATAACTAGCGTTAATTAATTCATGATAAAGATAAGAATCATCTCTCAAAACCTCTACTTGGCCAGTGATTATTAAAATAGGAGGTAAGTTGTGGAAGTTAATATTGTCACGGGCCGGAGGACCCGTTCGTCCTTAACAATTCAATTCATTCGAGAACCCCGTCACAGATCCACCTGCAACGTGACCACAAAATACACCCGAGCAATGCAATCAATCGTTCCATCCGACGTACGGTTCGTACGCTGGGAAGACACGTCAAGCAAACTATAAATATGCCAACTACAACCAAGTTATCACGTCGGTCCTCTTCCTAGGGTACAGCCCAATAATCCAGGTTAAACAATAAATTACCCCTTTTATATCACCAAACAGGTGCCGTCCAGGAAGACGACTATTTACTTAAAAGTTATTGGACACTTGACTTCTCAGCCAGTGTCAGTATCACACAAAGGACTTGCAATCGGAGAATTGAGAGATTTAACTAGCTTAATATGGTGCCCGCGTTAAATTGTTTTCTTGATCGATTTATCAGATCCTGAATACAAATTTATGAAAAGATCAGGGACTAAACCACCCGAAATATCCTGTTCATGAGTAACTTGAATCATAGCTGATAGTAAATCAATACGGGAACATTGGGTACATCATAATGCGATCTCATAAGATCAAGCCATGAAGAGCAAAATACTCCCCAACGAATTAACCAAGTTTTGGGTCTCATAAGATAATTTAAAACACTGGGAAGGACTCCATCTGCACTATCACCAGAAACTTTAATTTATCTATATCTTAACGCTACTTTCAACAGGATTCGACTCATTAAATGGAAAGGTGAAGTATAATATTTGAGCGAGTGCATCTTTTAACCGAAACGAGAAAAATAATCAGGAGTAAAGCGATAGGTTGTTCCAAATACAACAGAATTTGTACTTTTTACAATTCTTTTCAAACCAGATCTATATTTACTGAAATGAACAACAGTATAGCCTACGCTACGAATATAGAAATTAACATTGATTTTGATGAGTGTTAAGAATAAGGATAATCCATTCAGGTTCCAATGGGGAGGAATTAAGCCAGTGTGATTCAGGATCATGCCAAATATTGTCTTCATATACCTTAAAAAAATGATTTTTGACAAGTTTGTTAGTTTAAAGTATTTATTTGAATGGCCACCATTCGAGTTTGGATTTTTTACATGAGTTACGAATATTTTATTTGATCTTTTGCGAGCCTTGAGTAGATTTTCAAATTGTCGAGAAAAATCGAATTGATGATATAAACTGTTAACCATTTTTCAAATTCTAAGGCTTATAAGGAGGCCCACAGATAAGATAAATTACACATCCCTTTAGAATCAATGAACTTAATGATAATTTGGCCTTTAAACAACTCAACTTTATTTTTCTGATTTAAAAATTGAAATATTGGAAAAAGTGAGATTATTTACATATATCTGTTTGAAATATTTATCCACCTTCTACCTCTTATGATGTCCAATCAATTAATTGATTAATGTTGATCTTAAATTATCACGCTTGATAAATTCAGTATTTGTAGATTAAAAATTATTTTCCTATTTTCTTATTATGTAAATTAATCTTAAGAAAAACTTTTAAAGTTTATAGTTTGTCTTTAATGTCAGATTGAAAATAATTATTAAGATCAAATTTCTATTATTAAGGATGTAATTCAATATTAAATCAGCATTATAATCAAGCATATACTAGGTATTTTAAAATATTCTTATCTTTAATTACAGCTTATAAAATATATTAATGATATATGCATAATATTAAAATAATGAATTAATTAGAATAATTATACAGACTTCTCAACTACTCACCTTATCAATAATTTCTATACACTAGATATTTCAATTTTCTAATATTATTATTCATTTACAGATATGTATGTGTTAAATATCAAAAATTTAATATATATTTAAATTATATAATTTTCACACTTGAAAAATATAAATATGGTTGAAATTTTAATTATATTTAATATATTATATATTATGAATTATAAAGTTTTAGAACTTAACAAATGGCAAATATAGATACATTTTGATATTTAAGATGCAAATTGTTATATGTAAAATTTAGGCCATATCTTAATTGTTGCAATATATAACTCATTAAATAAAGTTTAAGTAAATCATTTACAAAATTTAGATTTAACTATTATCTTCAATTTTAATGGAATGATATTATAAATGCAAAAGAATGATCTAAAATTTCAAAGTTTAGAAAAATAAAAAAATAAAATTAAATGGTTGGTAATATTTAAGATTTAACCAATTAAATAACATTTGATATTCAATCTATTAAAAAACTCATATACAATCTATAATTAATATTTTTATAAATTTGTGCAATTGTAATTTTAAAATTTCAGGTTGATGATAGTACAGACGAAGTATAAAAAAGAATACACTAGACTGGAAAAATACATCTATTTTTGAACTGATGTGATGAAATTTTATATTCTAATCATAATTTTATACTAAATTTAGATCATTTTACAACTTTTTAAATGGTCAAAATAGTTAAGATTTACACTAAATGATATTGTTAATATTTTTGCAAAGTAGTTAATATTAAATTCGGATTTTAGAAAGAAAAGAATTAAAATAACAATTGATATAAAAAAGAAATATTAAGTTAATAAAAGCAATAAAATTGAATATTTAATATTGAATAAAGTACAAGACAAAATTTTAAACAGCTGATATTTTGCTATTCACATAGAAAAGATATATAATAAAATTTATTAATGGATTTTAAATATATAGTGTGTAGTTGTCTAGTGATATCCATTAACCGGGGCACTGGGATCTTATAATGATTGAGAGGATCATTTGGAAACAGAGTAAGCGGCTTGAGCATATTTGAGTAATTGGCTAGGAGGTAATTCGAAACCAATTTCATCGTCATCGGGACATAATTCAGTGGTTAACGAGACCAATTTACCCTTGGTAGCCATGTAGTCATCGAGAGCACCACCAGCAGGATAGAGACCAGCAGAGAGATCAGAGGTGAAGTTGTAGCCGTGAGCATTGAAAGCATCACGAACAGAATCTCCCATCTTCTTGATGATAGGTTCGTTCTTAGATGGAGTCATGGTCCAACCCCAGTTACGTAAGATTAATTGACCATAAGCGTGCCAGTCGATACCACCATATCTATTAGGGAAGCTTAGAATATACTTGGCAATGGCGGCAACCTCGGGTTCGTAGTGAGGGTAGAGACCGTGATAGGTTTGGGCAGTGGTGTTGTAAGTACTACCAACGACGGCCCAGTGATCATCCCAGTTACGGTTTAAATCAACACCATAAGAGCCATCATATTTGTAGCGACAGTTCTTACACCAAAAATGATTGTGAGCGCGAGTATGTCTATAACCACAGGGATTGGCAAGAGGAGCAATACGCTAAGCGAAATGGTTCAAATGAGCTGAGACTTATCTATCTGAATAAACGATTAGTGATATAGGAAACAGTAGCGGGAGCTATTTATTCACGAACATGCTGACCACTTATATAGACTATATCTTGCTTGGGCAATTTGAAGATCTGGTTAGTGACTTCAATGGCAAAAAGTCGCGATCTTCAATAAATTTCTATACTGGGAATGAAAGTGACATGACTAGAGTATATCTCAGTCCAGTGCTTGAATTAATTATAAATAGTATCGTGATTTTAGTACTCAAAGAAGAAATTATTATCAGCAAGAGGTTTTTATTGGTAGCGAGGATTACTACGACGTTTATGTTTTTGCTTGGACGAACTAACTTTCTCGCCCAAGTTATCAGCTTTATTAGTACATTTGGTAATTTCATTTAGCTCTTATCTTGCTTGTTTTGAATGCGAACGATCCAAATACCATATTTTTTATTGAAAACGTCGTATTCATTACGAATTCGGTTAGTAATCTCTTTGCTTGGAATTTGTCATTCAAGGCTTGCTGATCTTTGTAAGACACTTGAACCAAAGTAAAGTCGAATCAAGCTAATAAACCATAAATTCTCATGATTGCAAATATCAACTTTGATAATTTGAATTGACTTGATTATTCAATTTAATATTTTGCGAATTTTCCCATATTAACCTTTATTTTGTGATAATATGTTCACAATGAAGATTAAGATGATAATTAACATAATTCAACCCATCAATCAAAACAAAATTTTAGTCTGATGACTACATGTGACTTGAAAATATTTTAAAATTTTTTATCCTAATAAATTAAGTTCGAATTTGTTAAATATCATTTCAAGATATTTTTACGAAATCATTAAGACATTCATTAATATTATGAATTACTTAATAATACTGAAAATTTTATATCAAATAAAATTTTGATATTTTTTATTTAATTTTTAAATTTATCTTAGATTTCAATAGATTTTATTTTGTCTTCATAAGAGGACAGATAGTTTAAATCATGTAAAAAAATACTTTCTAATTAGACTATGTGAATATTCAATCAATTAATGAAATTTTGGAGTTTATAATAGGTTTGATTTCAAGCAAAAAATACAATATGAAAATCATCTTACATCATTAAATATATAATTTATTGAGATTAGTGATACATTTATACTAAACAGTTTAAATCTTAATATTTTATTACCTCAAATATAATTCGGTTATAGCTGAATAGTAATATATTATATCACCTATCTAAATACAAGCACATTATCACTTTTACACGGAATATTCTTTGAAAATTGAGTGAATATTGGAAATTGAGGAATTTAATAATATTATGGGTGACTAATAAGGATAAGCTCAAATATCCATATTTACAGTAACTGTAAGCTTTAATTAATAATTAATATTGTATAAATCTTAAATAAGCGAGGATAATCAATTTTTATATGTACATTATAAAAGTTCTTTAAGGGTTCAGGCTCACTAAATTAATTAATATATCTTTTTAAAAAATTTAAAAATCAAATTCAAATATATTAAAATTTTCAAATAATTTTAACGCTTATTTGGTTATATTTTAACAATGCAATAATAATTTTAAAATTTTCAATTTTATCATTCAGAAAATAATGACAAATCATATTGTGTTAGTATTCATTACTTTTATTTACAAATCATTATCACTAAACTTGATAATGTATCTTTAAACAGCATATTGACACTATATATCAAAAAACAGTACAGCTTTAAAGCAGCACCAAATTTGGCAAACAATTTGATTATACTCAATCAAAGCAAAGTATTAACAATTATTTATTATACTAATCCCAATATAAACTACAGATGAATATTGACATTTTAAATATTTGCTTGAATGCGCTTTATATTAACTCTTGTATCAATTTGAAATCTTTATATACTGTTACAAGTTTAACTATATATATTTCAAAACCATTTAATTTTAAAACAATTTATAATTAATTTTTTTATAGAAAAAATTAAAAATTTGAAGTATTTTTCAAGGAAAAAAAATATAATATAATTTGTATACAATTGTTGTTAGAAAATTATTTTATTTATTCAAACGTAATGTATAATTGGTTATAATTATAGGATGAAAAAGAAAATTCAAAATATGATTTAATATATAATAGAGTTACTGTAAAATAAAATTAATATTACTAAAAAATTTCAATATAGTAATAATAATAACTAGTTTTTAATAAATGATATTTATAAGAGGCTTAAATCATTTGTTAATAATTTGGTACAGTTGATTATTGAAACAAAAAAGAGATTGATATTGGAAAATAATATATTGACTTTTATTATGATTAATTAAAAGGATGAATTAGAGAATAAACTACAAAGAATATAAAATAACAAATTATTCAAAATAAAAAAATTGGTTTTTTTGAATATTATAAATATCTTCCAGCTAAAGATATTTTCTAATTTATTTAATCTCAAAACAATGACAAATAATTTTGATAATATTCAAAAAATAAATTGAGGAAAAATTAGTTGAAATAATATTGTTAAATAGATAACAATTAAAGTGTGGATAAAATATTAAAAATTAATATAGATAATTTTAATTAATTGGAATAAATATTAGAATAGGAATTAATTGAATCCGTTGAGAGGAATATTGGGGTTTTCTAATAAGAATTGAGAGAATTGTTTGTGACCGGAGTAAGCGGCTTGAGCACACTTGAGTAATTGGCTAGGAGGTAATTCGAAACCAATTTCATCGTCATCGGGACATAATTCAATGGTTAACGAGACCAATTTACCCTTGGTAGCCATGTAGTCATCGAGAGCACCACCAGCAGGATAGAGACCAGCAGAGAGATCAGAGGTGAAGTTGTAGCCATGAGCATTGAAAGCATCACGAACAGAATCTCCCATCTTCTTGATGATAGGTTCGTTCTTAGATGGAGTCATGGTCCAACCCCAGTTACGTAAGATTAATTGACCATAAGCGTGCCAGTCGATACCACCATATCTATTAGGGAAGCTTAGAATATACTTGGCAATGGCGGCAACCTCGGGTTCGGAGTGAGGGTAGAGACCGTGATAGGTTTGGGCAGTGGTGTTGTAAGTACTACCAACGACGGCCCAGTGATCATCCCAGTTACGGTTCAAATCAACACCATAAGAGCCATCATAGTTGTGGCGACGATTCTTACGCCAGAGACGATCGTGAGTACGAGTGTATTCATAACCATCAGGATTAGCAAGAGGAACAATACGATAAGCGAATCTATTCAAGTGATCAGCGACTTGCTTATCCTTATCAGCATCAGTTAACAAACTGTGGGTGATATAGGAGACGGAGGCAGGAGAAATCCATTCACGAGCATGTTGACCACCAACATAGATGATATCTTGCTTGGGTAATTTGGAGATCTGGTTGGTGATTTCAATGGCAAAGATATCGCGACCTTCAATAGTTTTACCAATGCTGGGAATGAAAGTAGCATATCTGGGGTATTTCTTAGCCCAATGCTTGAACTGGGTCTTGATGGTTTGGTAGCTTTGATAATCAGAGAAAAATTTATCATCTGGAAGAGCGGAAGGACAGCGAGGATTTCCACGACGGGCAAGAGAGTGACTATCTTTATTTTTAATAATATCATTCAAGTTTTCGATTTTAACAGTACATTTGGTGATAGCATTGACTTCTTGCTTTTGTTTTTCATTTAAAACACGAACTTTAGCGACACCACCTTTGAAGGTGAAAACATCGTATGCGTCTAATTTACTAGCAATCTCTTTGTTGGGGACTTGACATTCCAATAGTTGTTGTCCTTCATAAGACACTTGAGCCAAAGCAAGGCCGAACCAGGCTAATAAACCGTAAAATTTCATATTAAATATTAAAAGTACTCAATTTAATCCTTGAAAAATATCATATTTATAAGCAATTTTATATTCTCATGCAACGTATGATCTTGTGACCACATTATCACAATCCAACTTTCAACAATAAATATAGCACCGGTTACATCAAAAGAAATGAACCTTTTGAAATTAAATACACAAATTATACTTATTAATATTAACTAATCAATCAATATATCTTACATTCATCAAGACTCATTTCTTTTGGTGCAGATTATATTTATAATTATTAATTAACCATGCATACTAGTCATTTGAACAATAATGACAAGTTCAGTATATAACCATCCAATAAAGAAATTGCAATGTCACTCGACAACAACCTCAAATTTACTAAATTATTAATTCAATTCTAGATAATGTTTAACAGTACAATATTATCAAAATTGGTTTAAATAATTTTTTACTTTAATTAATTATGGAACTTAATTGTTACCACTTGATTTAAGTCTTCTACACTATTTGGATTCTTTTTAGAATTTATTATTGACAGGTGATTCAGTGATATAAATATATTAGTCTTGTTATTTTTTATTTGTTCTTTTTATTAAAATTATTTTTCTTATTTTAATTTCTTAATATACTAATAAAATAACTAAGTTATCAAGGTATTTTTAAAGTTACGATTTAATTTTAGAATATCACATTCAACAACAGCATACTTCCACATTTCGTTAATCATAATAATGATATCGCATATGACAATTGTGTTATGCTGATAACTCAAATAAAAGTTATATTGTAAATATTAAATTATAATCCCGATTAAACTGAATATAAACAAATTACAAGACCATCTCAACCTAAACATAATTTATTCACTTGATAGAAAAATCAAAAATCTGATTATATACACAACAATATATATATAATATTTAATAGTTTATTATGACGTTTTGGAAATTGAGCAGTATTTAATAATGAAAAACGATTTTTTAATATATTTTATAAATTCTAAAAAATTTCAATGAATTTTATTTTAACTTTGTAAATTGATGAAAATTATTGGATATTTAAAGTATATACTATTTACAAATGACCATTACATTCAGGCTTGTACAAAGCTTATCAAATTCGATCACCCTTGTCCGAGTCCTTTATAGAATTCAAAGATCCTGAAAGAGCAAGCCTTAATGTCAATCCTGGAAAACTAATTTAATTTCTTGTTAAATAAAGGAGTATATGTCTATCAATATTGATATATCTATCCAATTTTATATATTTTTGAAAATAATTGAAATCATTGCTGAATTTAAGCTATTTGCTCATTTTTACCATATATTTTGCTTTTGTGATTTTTATGATAAATGATTACCTTGAACAAGTAATATTCACTTTTTTTACTATGTTTTTGCTTATTTTTTATAATAACGCTATCTTAACATTACTTTTGTGTTTTATCTTTAATATATTTACTGGATTTACTTATTGTTCTTTATGCTTGGGATTCTAAAAGTAAGATAATATAATATTATTTGAATAATTAATAAGTTTTTAACAATATAATTTATTAGATTTGAATTTTTTTTAATATTTTAAATGCTTTCTTTGATTTAAAATATTATTTATAATAATATTTCCTTATATTATAATATTTACTTAGTAGACCTAATTAATATAATATAATTAATTAATATATATACACTAGCCTGTAAAAGTAAGTAATAAAATTAAAATTACTTATATGTTTACCTATATCTTAAATAGTTCTTAATTAAATGAATTTAAATGAAAATATATAATTTACCTATATTAATTGATTATAACAAACTATATTTTATTATATTTCATTAACTATTAGTTAATATATTAAAACCTAAAATTTAATTAAAGTGAGTTATAATTTTATAGGTTTATAAGTTAAAAAGATATAAATAACAAAACTTATATATATATCTTCTTTTTCTTTTATTATATTATATATATTATAAAACTATTAAGCTAATATTTTAAAATTAATATTATAGTATTTAAATCTCTCTCTAAAAAAATATATTTATATATTAATTAACTTCAAAATAAAAATAAATTAACTTATAAGTTTATTAGAATTATGAATATTAATTAATTTATTATAATTAAGATTATTAAGCATAATCTCAAAAAACACTTAAATTAAAATTTAAATATTTTAAAATTATAAATAAACATAATAAAAAGTATATTTATATACTAGTTAATATAAGTAAATATAATACTATTATAAAAGTATAACAAGAACTATAAAATTATATAAAAATATTAATGAATACTAATACTATTATATATAATTTATATTAAAGTAAATACCACTTACACTTTAAGAAAAAATACCTTTAACTAAAGAAATTTTACTATAAAGTTAAGTAAAATTTTAAATGTTACTACTAAAGTTAAATTAAAACTAATTAAAATAAAGTTATTTAATTTAATAAAACAAAAATATTTTTTAATAAATTTAATAAAAAAGCTAAATATTTTAAAAAAGATAAAGAGTTATTTTATTACTATTATATTATTATAACTTAAAAATATAATGGTAGGTTAATTATAATTTAAAGATATATATTATCTTTAAATATCAGGTATTTTTATAAAATTAATAAAAAAATTAATATTAAGATATATTAAAGTATTTTAAATAATAAATTAAAAAAAATTATTAAGTAATATAAGTTAAATAAATTAAACATTTTTTAACAAGATAATATCTTTTACTATACTATAAATTTTATTATTAAATGGTTTAAGAAAAACAAAATAATTATTATAAAATAACCTCTTTAATCTTTTAATTTCAACCTAATTAAATATTTTTAAGATTAATTAAAAAAGTTAGTTAAAGTTTTCCCCTTAATAAAAATTTAAATTAATTTTAAAAGTATATTTAAGAAGTCTAAAATAATATTAGTTTTGTTTAATATAAAAAGTTAGTTGATTTTATATTTTATAAATTTAAAAAGATTAAAAAAAACAAAAGGTAGATATATTAAATATTAATTTTTTATTAATATTAAAACCTATAAATTTATAACTTATTTTAAATATATTTTTAGTTTTAATATATCAATTAATAATTAATTAAATTTAACTTTATATATATTATATTATAAAAAATATATATATTAATTATATAATTTAATATAAGTTTATTTAAATTAGAATTAATTAAGATATTAATAAAAATAATTATAATTTTAATTTTATGACTTATTTTTGTAGGCTAATGTATATATATATATAATAAATTCCAAGATTATAATTAATCATATTTATATTTTATTTAAGGAACTAATTAGAATTTTGATTTTTATTATTATTAAAATATTAGGATTAAGTTATCAAATTTTATTTTTTAATAGTGACTATCACAATTAATCTTTTATAAATGGTGAATTACTTAAATTATATTTCTATTAACAAACATAAAATAAAAAAATATTATTTTTTTATTAGTAATTAATATTAATCTTTTTAATTTAATTTTCATATATAGATTTTAATTTTATATATTATATGATAAATTCACATTATATAATTTTAAGGGATTATAAATCATTATCAATAACAAACAGAGTTTTTGATATTTAATGGATTTTATCCTTGAAATAGTTTATTTTCAAAATTTGTTGTTATAATTATTTAGGTTAAAATAAATCATTCTTTTGAATGTTATTAAAACATTAATTATAAGTTTATAATTTTAAATTATTTTATTCATTTCTTTTAATTTAAAAACTATAAATATTTATTTTTTAAAAATAAACTAAAGAAGCTCATATCTTTATCAACAGAGTCTGTCTTTGCGGATAATAATACTTTTAGAGACAGTTCCTTTGTATACTCACTATATTATGGTTTAGAGACCATAATGTTTTTTTGATAGTTAATCTAGGCCTTGATTAAATATTGATAGATGTGCTCAGAAGCAGTAGAAATCCTGGAAATGATAATGATTAA
This sequence comes from Conidiobolus incongruus B7586, assembly GCA_000697335.1. Lineage (NCBI taxonomy): Eukaryota > Fungi > Entomophthoromycota > Entomophthoromycetes > Entomophthorales > Conidiobolaceae > Conidiobolus > Conidiobolus incongruus. Next base: position 24,077 of record JNEM01014874.1, on the reverse strand, counting down.
TTGATTGAATTCGACTAGGAATCAATTTAAGTTTTATCCAATTGAAATATTTAAAAACAGCTTCTAATTTTATTCAATATTAAGTTATTATTCACCCAAATTCAATTAACTTTATTTCAATTTAATTGAATTCAATTGACTTTGTGTTTAATTTGGATATTTAACAGTATGGGTATATATAATTGGGGTGCTGAAGAGATGTTGTTAGATATATATATCAGCCATACCAAATTTATCAAACCTGTTGACGTTTTCAGTTTAATGAGAAATTTTTGAAAAATCTTAAGTGTCTAGAATTCATGAAGGTTGTTTATTTAAAAATATTTTAAAAATAATGAATTGAAGATAACATAAATATTTCTGATTGGATATATTGAGTTAAAATAATATTTTGAAATTTTGATTTGTAATTAAATTATTTAGGTTGATTATTGAGAAATAATCACATGTCATTATATTGTAAATTAAATAAGATAATTTGGGATTGAAAAATATATTACTTTTATATTAATTATTTTCCTCAATACAAAAAATATATATTTGTATCTTTTTGTATAAATTGATAATATTTGGTTAACGTATTAAATAACTAAACATATCATTATTTAATAACCACAAGTATATATTTATGAAACTTATCAAATCATTGATGTAAAATTAAAATATATGAATACTATCTATTTAAATAATCATCACTATCTCAATAAATGTCTTATTTTAAGTTAATGAAATTATAGTTTAAGAATACAATTTAGTATTTGATGAATAAGTAAGAATATAAAGATAATTTAACAAAAGTTGAAATTAAATAAATTGGGATAAAAATGAATTAAAGTATTAATTGTTCAAATGAACTATATGCTTTTTATGATGAATTTTACCAAGAATTAGATTTCGAGATTGTTTAAACTGAAGAATGTTTATACTAATAATTGCCTGAATGAAAATTTGTAAATAGATAGAAAAAATATATGAACAAAGATAAATTAGAGAGAATTGAAATATTTAATTTATGAAGATAAAAACTAATTGCTGTTGCGCGGAATCGAACCGCGGTCTGAGCGGCCACAACGCTTCGTACTACCACTATACTACAACGGCTTATTAAAATTCCTTCTAATTTATAGTAGTAATTAGAATGTTGGATCTTATCAATTTAACTTTGATATTTCTTTTTTATTATTTTTTATTTTTTTATTTTTTCACATTAAAGATCACTTAGATTTAAATGTAAACATTTTGTATTTCATTAATGTTATATATTTTATTATATAAATACATATCATTCAATATTTAATATTTTAACCCTTATTCATTATTATTTGTTTCTCTAAACTCGTTTCATAACTCATTGATTCTTTTGTTTGTTATCAATATTAATTTGATTCCTATATTTACACAACTAGAATAATTTATATTGAATGTAAATATTTAACAGTCTTATAATAAGTGAATTATATCAATTTAAACAAGAGTTGGAATTATAATAAAAGGATTTTGATACAATTCTATATGATTAATGCCATTTAAGGGACAAATTAATCACTCAAACTATGTAACATGAAATTTTGATCTATCATTAGTTTCAGGACCGACTACCTCTATTGATTTAAAAAGGGTCGGGCAGACATATAAAATGAATTTGATAGTTTTATAAATTTTTCCAATTAATTATTTTACCAATTTATTATTAATATTCAAGATTATTAAATTGTGGGATTAAATACTTTGATAATAATCAATTAAATTCAAAATTTGATTCAGTGTAAAATTAAAAATTTTTGACCTTATTGTGTTCAAGTATATAATAAATAATGATTAATTTTATTATATTATTAGTATTTAAATATCATTCATTATCATTTATTAATATAAATTATCATTTTTAAAGTTCTTACCGTTTAAACATATTTCTATCAACTTTTTTCTTACAGTTGGATTAGATGAGAGCCAAATTATAATCATCAAGTAACACTTTGATTAAACTAATATTAGATATTTTAGAATCTGTTAATAATACATATCAACTTAAATATGGCACATTAATATTCAACCCAACAAGGGCTAATAAACCCACAAATATTGACCTATTTTGTTGATTTTGCTATATGATAATTTGCGGAATAACTATCTGAGAAAAAAGTAATGTTCTGGTAATAACAAAACAAGTAAACATTTTGATAGACATCTTTTAAAATACAAGCAATTAATATTCAAATCATATGACTTATATTGCAATAATTGGTAACTTTACCAAACGGAGATTAGAATAAAGCCTCAAATTTGGAACAAACAATGGATAAGGTTGAAAAGGTAATCAAATTAACGATCCATCATCTTCTCTTTGTTAATTTAAAAGGCATAAAATCCATCCATCAATCCATCAATTAGTTCATTTCGCTAAAAATGACCATTTTGTCAAATTTTAAACAATTGATATTTAACAGTGGAGCTAAATTTCAAATTTTGTGTTTTGATAAAATACTTGTAACTTGTCAAATTTTTATAGATTAATTACGAGATCAATCAATGATTTCTTTAAAGCTATCAATTATTCTTGATACTAAGATTAATTTGATAAAATTTCAACATATATTTTATAAATTATTATTGTTTTTTTAAATTAATTGAAGTATTAATATTACAAAATTATGTTAAAAGTTTTGATTCTATTACCTATAGATAAAATTGATATATTAAATTATCATTAATATATTTCTATCAACTAGCCTAAAAACTCTAAAATGTTTATATTAAAATCAAATTGAAATAATAAATAAATTAAATCATATATATATATATATATTTTCAAAATTGATTTCAATTAATTAAAAATTATAATTAATAATAATAATATTCAATAAAATATATTATAAATTAATTAATTTAATCCTAATTAAATAATTGTCAAATATTTATAAAAATTTTGAATCAATTTTCAACAACAAACAATAAAATATTAATATGATTAAGGTATTTAGTTTTCAATATTCAACTTAAAAAAATTATATCAAATAATTCAAAAACGTGCTATTATATTAATATATATTTTTTTTTCAAAATTAATTATTGATAATTTATTTAACTTGATAAACGAATGATAAATTAATATTTTTTATAAATAAATATTAAATTAATTTAAAGTTTAACTAATTGTTATCTCATTGAAAAAAAAATTTATTAACTATTTTTAATTATTTAATAAATAGGTTCATAATTTTTCGTATTAGAATAGTCTTTCAAATAATATTTAAATATCTTAAGGTAAAATAAAGCATATGAATTATTTAGAATGAATTAGAAAAAATTAATAGAAATCGATAATAAAACCAGTTCTATAATTTTACACTTGATTGGTGATTTAAGGTAATTATTGAACAACTCGATTGCATTCGGATAAGAATTAAATTGAGAATTGGGTGGGGCTAATTTTAGACTCAATTTAATTATTTTAAAGGAGTACAATAATAATGAGTAAATGAGTGATTTTTTGGATTTTTAGACTCCTGAAATTGTTACTGGATTTATTTGTTATGATTTATAATTTCGTCACCTGTGTAAGCCCTTAGGATTGAGACAACGGTTGAAATGGGGTAATAATATTAAAGTTAGTTATATGCAAATGTTCATAGGTTAGAATGATAGTAAATTGGGTTATAAAGTATTGTAAATAATTTATTTTGAATCAACTATATATGTATATATTGTATATATTTTTTGGGATAATGATTGAACCTTTGTGGTGATCATTGGAAAAATTCCAATTGTTTTGGAATTTCCATGTATCATTTTGTATTATAAGCCACTTCATGCTCAACTTTGGTATTGGCGTATGCATTGTTTTTTAACTGGGGTTCGTTTGCTGCATATTGCTGAAAGGGGATCAACTTTGTGTTGGCTCAATCTTAACACTGGATTCGATTTTCACGCTGACTTCTTCAACACTTTTGGCATTCTTTTGGTCTGGAGGAGATGTCACCTTTTGGTCTGTGGGATTTGTGACCGGTTGGATGGGAATAATCCTGGGATTTTGATACCCACCTTTTCTCAAGTGGATACGCTCATGCTGATGTAAGTTGTCACTGCGTGAAAATGTTTTCAGGCAGCCTGGGAAGGTACAACTAAATGGTCGTTCCATGGTATGAACACGTCCGTGGCGCTTGAGATGCTCAGCACGACGGAATTTCATGCCACAACCGGGTACTGTACATTGATGTACTTTAAGGGGTTTTTCAGTGATCTTTGTTTCATTCTTAGGCGGCAGGGGAACTGGTGCAGACCGAGGTTGGGTTCCGTTGTTGTTTGGATAATTAATTACTGGTGGAGGGTGAGGAGTGGTGGTCATTTGGGTATGAGAAGAGGGTGCTAGATGAACAGGATGGATCTGTCCATTAGCTAAATATGATACTTGTGAATAATGAACTTGTCCTGTAAGTGGGATTTCTGAGTGAGGTTGACCCTTCTCCGTCATTCTTTGACTTGGGAGTACGAGTGATGATGGCGGATGGGGTGCAAAGTTGGGAAGTGAGCCGCGACGTGCAAACTGAGCAGAAATCTCTGGATAAGGTGCAGGAGAGGTGGTTGTAGTATTATGAGTTCTCATGTGAACTGAAAAATTATCAGATCTGCTAAAACTCTTCATACACCCATCAACGGTGCAATGATATGGTCGGTGCTTGGTGTGTGTGGTCATATGGCGCTTAAGATGCTCATGTCTTTTGAACTTCCATTGACAATCAGGAACGGAGCAAGAGTATGGGTGAGTATTAGAGTTGGTGTTGACAGTATCGGGCTGTGGAAGTGGTAAAGAATGGATTGACGGAAGAGACATCCGTCTTTCAGAGTCAATTGATGAAGTAATTTTATTAATGCTAGGAAGTGTGATATTAAAGGTTGGAGATTTCTTTTGTGAGTAGCCTTTGTCGCGGATGGAATATTGTGAAAGTGAGGGGAATTTTAAATTTTCCTCATTGATGGGTGGTAATATCAGGGATTTTGAATTGATTAACAGGGTGTCAATCTGAGTGGGTGATGTAGAAGAGGGATGGTTAAAGGATGAAGACATGGATGTATATGTGTGATATTTTAAGCAGCAACAAAAGAACTAATTAAACAAATAATCGAAAATACGGAGGTAGTTGCTGAGATGAAACTCAGTAAGCTTCGTTTACCAAGTATGGAAGATGTGGGAAAAGCGACCCTGATCATCACCTCGTTTGAGTATTTATATAGCTGAATTTAAGGGTGAGGAGGAGGAGGAGGAGGAGGGGGTTAAATTCACCCCTGGAATTCGAATTCTTTTAACACCGGAAAATTACGTCATTTGCCCAATAGCATTTATTCAAAAATGTCTGAAGTGACTAAGCAGATTACTCATCCCTCCTAAATCGGCCAATCACAGCCACTATCCAAATTCTGAAAAAGCCCATATGAAACTCATTCACCCCTTTCAAACGAGCCAATCATCTGAGGCTTTGAGCTTTGTTGGATGTGTTTCAAGCTAGAGATTAAGGGGTTTTTCTGAGAGGAGTTGCCTATCCTTAATGCGTCAACATTTGCCCATGTTTTTATTCAATCTGAAACCAGTAAAGGTGACAATTCTGTTATGATAAAAGACCGCCTGCAGTTTAACAAGGATGATGATCTGCAGGAATTTTTGGGAAAAACAGACCATTAAAGTTATCAAATATCAAATATTCAGACTTAATAAATGTTTTAATAACATTTTTTTAAGAGTTTTAATCAATAATTAATAAAATTTGAATTTTTAATTTTAAATAATTAATTTATGCTAATAATCATTAAGGAGCAACCAATTAAATTAAAAATCAAGCAAAATTAAACAGATCAATGAAAGAACGATTGATCAACTCTAGCAATTATCATTAGTCCATTCTATAGTTATTTTAGTATGAAACTGGCTTATTTAAATGTTGCTCCATCTTCAAAATTAATTTTTCGCTAAATAAGTTTCACCTATTTTAAATTAATATATGAGACCAATTCAATTTTCAACGTTGATTATCGTGTTATGTTAAATTTAACCTTTTTATACTTACATTTCCATATATCTAATAGCTTTTCAACTTTAAAATTTTTAGATAGCTTAATTTACTTTCTGAATCAATCAATATAATTTCAATATACCACAATTAACATATTTGTATTTAATTAAAATTCATTTTGATCATATTTCAGGGTTATTAAACTAAAAAATTCAAATATTAATAATTAAATTGGGATAAATATTCAATTTCCTTAACACCACATAAATTATTTTGGAATATCAATTTACCTCCAATATTATAAAATTAAAAGAATTTCTATTTTATAATATTGTGCATTACTCAATAAAAATCAAATTTTATATTATCGATTAATATGCTTTTAAAAGGGGCAAAGGTTACAGTTAATGATATCTTTTAACTTGGTAAGTATATTTTGAAAATATCTATTACTTAATTTTCTCAATTTGTTTAAATTGATTTTGGTAATCGTGATGAACATTGAGATTTTTATGAAAATTATAGTAGAAGTTCTATTAAAATTATTCAAAAAATATTACATTGATAAAGTTAGAACCATAGAAAAATTAAATCAACTACTCAAGTCAATTTTTTCAATAAAAAAATCAAACCATATCAAAAAATTTTTCTACTAATTATTTTTTTGAATTGGGTATTTTACTTCATATTTTGGATTTTTAAAATTATTTTCATTTTGAGGAATTATCCAATGATCAAGGAGGATTTAGTTTGTTATTGTTCATATTAAGGGATTTTTAAGTCATTTCTCCAAATGGATATTCCTTATTTTTATTCTATTTTGTATAGCTTAAATTTTGGATGGGAGCTAGATAAGTGATGGTTAAATATTAGTATTTACAATCGTACGAGCATCTTGATATTTTTTTTCAGTGGGTATAAGTTAGTATACGTGAATCGGTATAAAATATATACCAAGCTGAGGTCATTAATATAAGATCTACTTGAAATTCATCATTGTGAAAAATTAATATGCATAAATAATTCTAGATTTGGCAAGTTCATGCTATATATTATTTTTCAAGTTTTTTCTGATTTTAAATTAAGTGTAACATATTTAGATTGAAAAATAAGTGATTTAATATTTATATTCAAAAATTTGAAATTATATTTTTTTCAATTATAATTTGTATTAATTAATATTATTATTAAGTGAGATATAAATAATTTTGTTTTAAGTAATTTTTGAATATTTCTTAATTTGTAAAATCATTGCCAAATTTTTAATCTTATAATCTGTAATAATCTCCAATCCTGGTTTAAAATATTTTTATATAGAAATATTAATTTATGTGGTTTAATTATGTTAAATATATAATGGATTTTAACAAATTATCATAAAATAATATTATAAATGATACCACTGTCAACAAAACATAGAAGTAGGGTTAATAGAATATGGTTTTAAGGAGAAACAATGAAGAATATCGGTTAATAATTATATTTTTATACCGAGTGTATGATGATATTTTGATTTGTTTGAAGGATCTTTTATCGGTTATATTGCTTGAAGATCTCATTTTATTTAAGTGTTATTGGACTCAAATTAAACGATTTTATTGCCGCTACAATCATAAAAATAATAGATTTAAGTCCTTAATATTATCAGGATATATCAAATAATTAACACTATACTTTAGATGTAGAGTATTTTCTATGAATCATATTAATATTTAATCTAGTATCTAATTTTAATACTCCATCTCATTAATCCAAACATACACATATTATTAAGTATCATTCATTGTCCAATACACAAAAAATACTTGTAATTGATGTACATTCTAATCCATTCCAAATTTTCAATTTTCTTGGCAATTTTGAGGCAATTTAGGCTTTAGTAAAGTACAATGATAAATATTCGGTAATTAATTATATTAATACTACATATGTGGGTATCATGGTAGTCTATTCGCCAGTATCTGAATATATTTATCATCGATGTAAGATTAATTAGTTTAGATCGTAAATATTGTTTGGGTTACACTATAGAGTGATGAGGTTTTAACTGATGTAACATTAGTAGAATATTGTGATGTAAACTAAATATATGATGTCTTTTATGCTGAATATGAAATTATGAAATTATGAAATAATATTATTAACTCTATATATTTATTTAATTTCTCTGATATTATCAATCATAATATATTTATCAATTAACTATTCAAATTAATTTTTAACCAAGACATTGGTATATTCTTACAAAATATTTAAAATATGATTGAAATAATGAATTTGTGTATAAAGAATTCAAATATTCTAATGTAATATAAACTATAAAATTATTTTTCAACAGAATTATGTTAATATATTATACTTATTGTATTTTAAAATTGAATAATTGCCTTTAACTTCTTTATATGATTTTTTCTGTTATTATACCTCGAATTTATTCAGCAAATATTTAAACAAAATATTATTTATATTTCATTTGATACTAAATTTGTTTTCTAGAATTAATTCAAAAAATGTATAACTTGATTATTTGAATTTCATTCATATTATTACATGTTGATTTAATAAACATTTACGTATCAAAGTTTCAATAACCAAAGTTTATTCAAAGTAACTTAGTGAAACTATTCAAATTATAACAACTATTAACATTCTGATAAAATATAAAATACTATTAGGTCATCATTTGAATATTTTTCATGTTATTCTGAATAAAATATTTTTAGGGATATTGCGTTATATTCAATGGCTCAACAATTGATTAAATTACACCATTAATTAGGTTTTTGATCTTTTATTTCTAATCTAAAATAAAGAAATAATTGTATTTTTTTAAAGAATTGTTAATTTTTATAAATGATTTTATCTTTCCTGCCACTTCTAGATTCAAGCTCAACAATTTGTCTGATTTTGTTTGATATCAATCAATATTGAAAAAAAATATTAAAGAATTAATTATAAAATATTGCATTGATATATCGAACATGGAAAGATAAAATTTAAAGTCTGAGAACTTATCATGGCTAGACATATGATAAACATTGATATATGTTTTCTATATAAACACATAATTGAGATTATAGTGCTAGATATTGTGATGGAATTGATTAGTTGCTTTGGATTAGCTTAATATATTTAATATATTCTGATAAAACAATGAATGAGTAAAATTTTCTTAATGTTTAGATAGTAACATCAAGTATCTAAGTAATAGACAAAGTTTTGAATATCAGGAAAATTTCATAGTATAGATTATTATTTAAAGAATACAGTCAAAAACTTTTTATATATGATATAGCATTTTTTAAAATTATTTGCTTCAATTTGAAATTTCTTGATTAATATAAATGATATTCACATTCAACCAACAAATTTCAATTCAGTCCCTCAAATAATATAATTGTTTTACACTATATATTTAATATTGCCTAAATTATTCATGGTATTTGTTTGTTTATATTTTACTATTTATTAGTCGATATATTATATTTAGAATTATTTGAAATGATCGAAAATAAATGATACATTGGTTTACACATGTTACCCAAATGTGAACAATTGATTATAGCTGATATCACAATAATTAGATTTTATAGGGCGATATTGAATAACTATTATATTTAAAACACTATCTATATTAATTAATTGATTCTTATCAAAAATATTTATTCCATAACTATATGTTTTTATATACTATAATATTTAAAAATATTTAATGATAAGGAGTATGATCACATCATATGTTCGAAATAATTAATATTCAAGGAAATTCATTAAATATAAACTTAATACCATTAAGATCCTGAATAATATTTTCCAAAAATATTTATATCCAATTGGAAATAAACATAATAAATTGATTGTTAAATGAGAGATTATTATCATATTATGGTTTGATGAATTAGCAATAAATTAAATTGATATACTCGTCTGGTTTTGAAAAGTTGTCCGGTGGATATAATAACCGGTTAATCATTAATTATAAAAATCTTCCTTGTTAACATTGGAATATGGTATATCTGAATATAATTTGATTAGTATTATTTATAAAATTTACAATACCACTCATAATTATTAACTTAATATTAAGTTTACATCATCATATTAAAATGCTAAAGTTGTAATGAAATTTGAAATGTATAATATATAAAATGAGATAAAATATCAAATATTATAATAGTATATTTAACAAGGATCAGTGTATTTGAATTTCGTATGTTTCATAATTTTATATAACATAATAGAAATATACATTTTATTCAAAATATATATAAAATGATTACAGATAACATTAATATTAATAAATAAAGATTAAATATATACAAAAATTAAATATTTTCTAAATGATGTAAAATCATTATATATATTAAAATCTTGAAAATATGTTGAGATCTAATGAAATATATATGTATAGCCTATATTTATATAATATTTAGACAATGTTATATATAAAAATAAAAAAATATAGCTAATTTTTAATATTTAATATTGATTTAGTTAATTAAAATGTTTATTAATTTCCATATTTGCGATTTTTGTAGTAAATATTCATATTACAAAGATTAAATCTTATTCACATATATATTTTCAATATTATAATAATATGGAAATAGGAAATATATTTAGAAATTTTTTATTTATTAGCTTACCAAATGAATTAATAAATTTACATTTTTTTATAATAATACCAAAAATTTAACACTGATTTCAAATAATAAAAGATATTTTTCCCCTATAAAAGTTTAATATTAACGAATTTGATTCAATAATAATAACTAACACAAATCAAATTGAGTCTTAATAAAAATTCCTCCAATTAATACCGAGTTTTGTACTACATATTAAAATATCCATAGTATTTTCACAGTTAACATTTTTTAATCAATAAAATCAAATAAAATTTTGGATTGTATTAACCAGTTAATATATTAATCATATTTTATTTAAATAATTTATATATTGAATTCAAAAATTTTTATTATAAGCCTATTTATAATATTTTATTCAAAAATCATTTTAAATATAATATAAATTTATCAAAATTATTAAAATAAGTGAAAAAGATTTTTAATTTGAAAAATTTTATTTAAAATCTTTTTTAATGTAATAATTATATATATATATATATATATATGTATGTATACGTGATAATTTTAATTTATAGTTTTTCACATAATTTGTATTTGTTAATATTGTTATCAATTAAAACTAAAATAAAATATTTATAATTTTTTAACAATTAAAACCAAAGTTAAATTTTTTATAAATAATTAAGAAAATTTGATAAATAAATAGGGTATTTAAAAAACAAGCCATCAAATTTATAACTAATTCTAATTACCATAGTTTAATTATTAAAATCACTAAATATATATTTTGAATATGAAATACAAACATTAATTTTTGCCTAACGAGTCAATGAGTATAATAACTAGATATTGATGTTTGTCAGCTTTTTATACTTCGTAATAAAATTATAGAATCTTTTATTAAAAGATTATTTTATAAGCTAATTTTGTCATTATATTAAGATATTGTGTTATTTTTTTAATTTCAAACAATTGATGATATATATAAGATTCTATATATTATTATATTTAAAACTTTGAAGTATTATAATAGTTGTCATTTAAATTTGTCTTACATTAAAGTGGTCAAATATATATTAATAAATTATTTGATTTGGTCAATAATTAGTAAATATATATATATATATATATATATAAAATTAATGTTTTGAATTAAATTTGATTTATTTAATTGACATTCATATAATATTTAAATCAAATGTTGAGTTTAATTAAAATAATAAGTATTAATCAATATATATACCTCGATTATAATTGAATTTTGAAATTATATATATTTTATAATACTGTAAGAATCTTTTTTAAATTACTCTTTTTTGGCATTATACTATTATAAACTATTTATTATTAAATTATATTTAATAAAGAAGGATAATGAATAGGACTAAAATTCAAATTATTGTTATCTTATGTAAATAATTAAATTTTTATTAATCTAATTTAGATAGTTAAATTAATATTATTATAAATTATAAAAAATCAATATGTATCCCATTAATATAACTATTAAAACAATATATTATTATGAAGTTAGTAGAATATTAGCATTACGCCTTAATTAATATATGAAAATTATCACGTTTAAAACAATTAAAATAATCATTTATAACTATAACAATCAAATTATACACTTAATGTGCATTATCATGTAATAAATACAATAGTCAACAAATAATCAATACATTACAAATTAATAAACTAATATATCTTAAAAATTGCATTCTAATATTAGAGAGATTTCAAATTTTCAAAATATTTACTCAACCCTCCCTCCAATTTTCCTGATATTAAAGTTTTGAATTTAATCTAATTACATCTTCATATAAGAAATAATGCCCACGGTCGTTAACCATCACAATACCACCTGATAATGAGGACTTAAGTATCTGAATTAAAGTTTGCGCAATATTTTGGCCCAATGTAAAATAATGGTTATTTGATAAATTTAGATCTGGAAGATTAAAGGAATTTGGATTGTCAATAGAATTGTAAAGTATTGAATTAATCAAAGTATTTGAAGAATTATAACAAATATTAATTCCATTAATATAGCCAATATCGTAATAATTAATATTTATGATATTGATTAATTGATATTTTAAATTGTAAACTGCGTGAATGCGATTAAAGTAATTTAAAATGTGAGAATTAATAGTTTTTGTCAACTTATTGTGATACTTGTGAATATGAATAAAAATATTACAATTTCCATACTGGTTCTGGGATAAATTGATTAGACGATTGATATGATGAATATTGAGTTTTTCGTAGTGGTAATAAGTCGTCCAGTTGGATATCTTATTCAAGGATTTCGTTAGTTGGTCACCTCTCAATCTGTCACAATCTGCAATGACTACCTTAATACCTTGATTTACTAGATATTTGACAATCCAGGATCCTATTGTTGATGCACCATTAATTACTATTGCACATTGTCCTCTAAATTCATTTAATCTCATTTTTTTTAAATTTTAAATTTTCCAATTGAAATCATGTGTAATTTAATTTTAATTTACCAAAATAATAAATTTTGGGATAATAATTTTTGTGTTCATCTTTAAAAAGTTTAAACTATTTAGTATTCAAATTGATAATTTTCACAATTGAATGATGTACTTGGAAACTGAAATCAACTAAAATTGGAAAAAAATATCAATACTATTAAAGTTCAGTATATATCTTAATCATAATATGTTTCAACTAATACTTTGATTTAAGTATATTTCAACCATGTTAGTTGAATTATGAAATATAGTATTGTTATTTTTTAAAATATCGAATAAAAACAAATTTAATATAAATTCAAAAATTAATAATATGAACTTTTTTATTATTGATACTTAACCAATGATTTTAATACAGCTATAATTTAATAGATAAAATATGATATAAGATTTTAGAATATGGAAATTGATTAAGATTGAACAATATAACAATAATACAATGCTATCAAATTAGTATATTAAAACTTCGATTAAATTGTAATTCATATATAAAACATAATTAAATATATAAATGAAAAAAAACAAAGATTGTACTAGTCTAAACTTTGAATGATAAAAATTCAAAAAATACACTTACACAAGGAAATCTAAGTCCAATAAGGGTAATTCAAGACCCTTAGATTAAAAGTCCGATGGTCTACATATTTAGCTAACCAATCATAATTCCATAAATCTAATTTAATATTTATTTATAAATTCAAAACGCAGTCCCATTATTTCATATTTCATTTTAATATAAATTTTAATTTTATAATCAATGAATACTTTTTCAAAATAAATTTAGAAGTAGTGAGTGCATTAAAATAAATCTAGAAAAATATTTTTTTTACGAATTTAAAATTATAAATTTCATAATATTTCAATCATTTTTATATTAATCATTTTTTTTATTAAAATCAATGATTAGAATTTGATTTGAGAGCATGGGATCATGTTTAATGATAGATAAATATTAAATTAATATACATTCGACTTAGGTTAATATTGCGATATGCGTCATAGCTGATTTGTAGTCTAATGTTGTTAAAATGTGGATTACAAATATAGTATATGTTATATGTATTAACCCAAATAATGAATAATAATTGACTTAAACAAAAAGTTTCATCTATTTCATATTATCTGAAATGGTAACTAATTGTGAAAATATACTCGTAATTATACCCTTGCGCAATTTAATTTTGTAAAATCATCACTCTTTTTTCTAATCATTAATTTATTCTTCAATTTTGTTTTTATATTTATTATCATGTCATCAATCAATGTTAACCAACTAATTTATTATCCTGTAAAAAAAATTCAAGAAACCTACTAGAATGAAACTTTATGTAAACCTCAAATTCTATGTTATTATTGACTTAAATTTATTCCTGCCACTTTCGCTATCAAACAAAGTCGCCATCCTCAAGATGCTAAAATTCAGACAATCCAAAACTTCTAATCTCTTTATTGGAGCATATTTAATACAAAATAACTGTGGAAAACTGATTAGATCAGTACTATCCACTCAAGTTCATCAGCGACTGATGATTGAAGAATTCATGTCAAGTCACAAAAATGGCAGCAAGACTTCATGCTTAAATTTGGTTTATATGCATTTTGATTATAAAGTCATAAGATTGCTACCTTATTGATGTATTATTATTTGGACTGGACTCGAAAATTGAATAAGAATAGTACCCTGAAGGTCACGTGGATCACTTTGATGTCAAAGATGAGATTTTCAGATTGGTATAGCAAGTTGGAGTTGAAATATTTGAGACTTACTAAAGTTTATTATAGTATATACATTAATTAATCTGTTGTGATATATTATCTAACTTATATTTAATATAATGAAAAGTGAAGTGATCACTTACTGGAAAACTGATTTAATAAAAGTTAGTAATGAATTATTTTTCAAACTTTCATTTCATTATAAAACTTAAAACATATTACATACTTTATTAATAAAAAACGTGTTGAATTATTGCTTAAAACTTAATTAATAATAAAATTATAAAGATCATATTAGGGATTGTTAGTATGGGCTTACAATTAGTCGATCCGGATTCTGATGACGGAGTGCTGGATCGGGGCTTTACAACTGATGCGGTCATGGTGCGCACTGTTGAGAATAAGGTGGTCTCGCTGCTGCTACTACTGTCGAAGCGGGCAGTTGTCTGGGATGTGCTTCGGCTTGGACTAGATAAGGGAGTTGGGAAGGTTGGTAAACTGGATGATGGACGGGCTGAAAAGCCTGGACTGGACAGCGAGTTACTAGGAACAGGTGACATTGGGAGAGCTGGTGATGGAGGAATGGGTGAAGCAGCAGCAGATGGTGGCATAGCGGCAGCAGCAGGAGGGAGAGAAGGTTGTCCAGCAGGAGGTGGAGGTGGAGAATTAGGAGAGCCAGCTGAAGGTGGCGCTGGTGGACTAGCTCTAAGAGGAGTAGGAGTAGGAGTAGGAGCAGGAGCAGGTGGAGGAGGATTCGGAGCAGGAGAAGGGCTGGGAGCAGGCGGTGGGTTTGGTGCAGAACTTGGTGAAGGTTGGAGAATCACAGTAAATGGAGTTTGAGATGGATCAACTTCCGTTCTGGGACTAGGTACATTATTAGGTTCAGGATTCATCAATCTATTTGCAGCGTTTGGTAGATTCATTCGTTGTGCAGCTGCATTTTGCGGAATATTTTCAGGTATAATGGTGGGAGGATTATTAGCTCGAACTAAACTGTTTGGAGCTTGCTCGAATGGAGTGTTTGAAAGTAAAAAAGACCTTGCGAAAGGATCAGAATTTACAAGTTGATTCAATCTTTCTTGAGATATAGTAAACTGTTGTGCCATTTACTAACTAATATAATAACAAATACAAAAATATCAATTTTAGTTGAGTCAATCTAAAAAATTATTGAAAACTATCATTTATATAGTGAAAAATATTATTATTTAATTATAACATTATGCCATGTGCTTAACAGTCAATTAAGTTGTACTATCATCACAATTGCTAAAATTTTAACGGTCTATCTCTCGCGTGTTTTATTGATAATTTGAGTATTAACTTGGATGTTGGAGGCGGAGTAATCCACTTTTGGATTGATAGTTACAATTCAATTGGAAGAATTCGGTTAAGTTTTGATTTAAATTTTTAATACTTGTTCATAATTGGTAAAGAGGCTCATTTAAAAATCCTGGTTATTTTTAAATCTATTATTTGAATAACTGACTATTTTCTAATTTTATTTAAATAACAGTTATATAATATTATATTTCAATTGTTATTTTGATATATATTTAATTCAACTAATAAAATATAACTAATTATAATTATTTTGGAATAAAATTAAAATTATTTTTTTGGGAATTTCCTTATTTGTCATAGTAATTTAAAATTTTTATATGTTGACAGATTATCATATACATTTAACTGTAAATTGATTATTCAAATATAAAATGTTATATTTCATTTTTAAAAAATAATCAAATACATATAATTTTGATTTTTACATATTATTTGAAATTATATATTTGATAAAACCATAATTAGGCTAATTCAGAAAATATTTTCGTTTTTTAAATAGCTATGATTTTGAATTTTATAAATATATAATATCTGATATTTTAACAATTTTATTTGATGACTTTCATAATCAATATCTTTCCTCAGCTTTTCATTTTTTATTAGTGTTTATTATTACTTTAGTAATAACAACCATAACGGTTGTCTCTAATTTTGATAAATGTTATTATTATTGATAATTCAAATTAAATACAATTATATCTTTTTTGAAATTGATTTTTTCCCTTTTATTCTTTAACTCTATATTTAATTAAAAATAGTATGATTCAAGCTGTGAATTAAATTATATTAATATATAATAAGTTATTTTAAAAATTTATGATTTTTCTAATATTTTGATTACACACTTATATAAGATTATTTAAAAAATCTTTAATATTTTATATTATAGTTGTAATTAAAAATGGTTCACTCATAGTTTTTTTTTGCTTAGACCCATGTTTAAGAAAACTCAAACCCAATTTAATAATGATAATCGTTGAATGGTAGGAAATAAAAGTTCAATCTCATTGTCTACATTCCGGAAATTCATCAAGGTCAATTTTCCAAATTAAGAAATTGTTAACAAGTGAATTTTATAATATACTAATATTTTAATTTATGATATAAGCTGTCTATTACTTTTATATAATGACGATGATTTTTATTATTAATTAAAAAGCTTAAAATTTTATTGATAAATTAATTTAATAAAATGATGGATTTAATAATATTTATGAATAAGAAAATGAATTATATAATTGCTTAGATTAGAATTTTTTATAATTATCAATTGATTTTTATCCTACGATATAAATAATTCAAAGGCTCTTAATAAAATAACTAAACCTATTTTTTACAATATATATGATTTTATGTTTTATCAATATAATTAGAATGAATTAAAATATTGGAACTTATTGTGTTTATTATATCTTATTTTCATATATCATTATAATATTGCTTACAACGTGCCATAAACGAAAACTAATATACAAAATAATTTTATGTTAATATTAAAATAATTTTTAATTATATTCATGAATAGGACAAAAGACGTTGATTCTTATATAATACTAATTTTAAGTAATTCATCAACTTGATAACAATTTTTAAATAGTGCCGTGCAATGTGGAGCTGAGAACTAACTACCCTGATATTAAGAATCTGATGCTTTACTGACTGAGCTAACTTGGCTTATAATTTTCTAATATTCATATTATATTCATTTAAAATTTTTAAAATTGAATTTAAAATTATAAATTAATAATAAAATATAATTACTAATTCCAAATTATTTAATAAATTTAATAAGATTTCTAATAATTATAAAGATATATATTCTTAACTTCAAACCATAGTACAATTTATTTAATTATTTCTTTATTAAAAAAAGATCTTTATTTTATTATTGTATTTTATAATTAATTAAATTTAGTAAAATTATACCTTATGAAATATTATTATTCATAATAGTAATTTTTATAAAATTATAAATTCATAATATATAATTTATTAATTTAAGAAAAAAAATGAACAAATGATTGATATTAAATTATAGACAAAAATAAAATAGTGATGATGATCATATAGTAATTAGATGGTACAAACATTTTACCATTGGAAGTATAAGGTGTGGTGCTGGTGGTTTTGGTTTTTATGACAGCAGTAGTAATTGTTTGAACTCTGGTAGCCAAAGTTGTTTCAATGGTTTTAGTATCACGTTCTGTGGCTGTTTGGGCATCAGTTTTGTTTTCAGTGGGAGATGGTGGAACAGGAGACGGTGGGGAAGGAGAAGCAGGCGGAGGTGGTGGATTGGTAGGAGCAACAGAAGTAGCAGGAGCTGGTGGAGGAGGTTGTGGAGTTGGTTTAGGTGGAGGAGGAGGAGGAGGAGTTTGAACAGGAGTGATTGGTGGTTGAATAATAATAGTAACTGGAGTTTGAATTGGATTATTAACAACTTTGGGATTAGGTAAATTATTGCTATCAACAGGGTTCATCATATATTTAGGATTTTCCAGATTAGGTTTATATAAAATAGGATTTGGCTGATTATTATCCTTCAAAATATTGAGGGGATCAGAGGATCCAATGAATATTTTTTGAGGTTGTTCAGATGGAGCATTAATATATAATTTGGGTTGTGCAATCCTGTCAATATTAAATAATTG
The DNA here is from genome assembly GCA_000697335.1 of Conidiobolus incongruus B7586. NCBI lineage: Eukaryota > Fungi > Entomophthoromycota > Entomophthoromycetes > Entomophthorales > Conidiobolaceae > Conidiobolus > Conidiobolus incongruus. Next base: position 5,274 of record JNEM01014874.1, on the reverse strand, counting down.
ATTAAGCCTATCTAAAGGTATTGATAATTGTGTCATTTATATATTGATATCGTTATCTGTTTATAACTGGAATGACTATTAACAAAAAAAAAATAAAATATTTTTTGATATTTGAAAGAGATGTGGGTTTTTATATTGAAAATATTTAAATCGATCAATTAATTGAATTTAAGCTTTTAAATATAAAATGCAGGATCACCTTATCAAAAAATTTGATAAACTCTAAATAGTGATTGAAGTTAAATTTATTAATTGGAATTATTTCTAGATTGTTTCTATCTTAAATAATTAACTATATATTTATTTTTAATTTATATAAAGTTTTTAATTAGAGTGATCAATTAAATTATATTATTTATTGAAGTATAGCAGTATGTATGAGTAGTGATTTCTGTCATAATAAACAATAAATAATTTTAAGTAAGGATAGCAATTAATTGGAATCATCAATAATTGAAAAATATAAGGAATATATATTAGCCTTATTTTTACAAACTTTGTTAATAGATAGACGACTATCGATAATGAGATGAGCATATTCAATTTTTTAAATATTCCTTAAATTTACAGTTTTATCACTTGAAGTTGTCCAAAGTTGATCAAATTTGATCACCCTTGTTCAAGTCTTGCATTAAATCCAGAGATCCCAACGCTAATCCTAGAAGACTAGCTCAATTGACTATTAGGTAGTGAAGGAGTACGTTTCTAGCAACATTAATAATTTGATCACCTTAAATGATATAGTAGATATTTGAAAACCTTGGTTAATCTAAGTTATATATGCCAATATTCATAATTATCATATACCTAAGACATATTCTTATTTTATTCAGCAAGCTTTGTTTAAACCTATAATGAAATCATATTAAGTCCCCTATCACGTTTTTACTCTCAATATGTTTGATATCATTCCTTAACAAATTTTAAATTCAAAATACAATAAACAGAACAAAATATTAGTATTCGATAATTAATTTAGCAAGTTTCTTATATGTCCTATTTACAATGATTTTAATTTTTACTGTTTTAACTATTTCTCTTATTTTATAAATATTTTTTTATAGCTTAAATCATTCTGAAATCATTAGGTTTATATATCAATATGAGTAAAGCAAGTTGATAATTTTCCCATTTTTTTTGAATATTTAAAAAATAAATTAATAGGAGAATAAATTACTGTAAAAATTTATATATTAATATCAAGGATCAAAATTGCTTTTTCGATTATATATTACTTGGGTACTTAATTATATATTTTAATTTACAATGGAACTAAAATAAATAAATCAAATCACTAAGTCTTATCTTTTTAAAATAATAATTATAGCTTTACCTCTTTAGCTATCATTCAGTTTGTTAAATTAATTCTTTATTAAAATAAATTCAATCAAAAATAATAAAGTATTTTTAATATTTGAGTCTAATAAAAATAAAATCAGCTTTTATATTTTTCATTACTTAAATATGAATTTTCTATTAAGTAAAATTAATATTTATGCTTTTAATTAAATATTAATGATTTCATTTTAAATAATATGAGGGCTCTCTGATATCAATTGGCTTCTGTCCTTAGGGTTACTTTCATTTAAAAGTTTAGTATTTATTCTTTTTAATTTGATATGTACTCTTTTAATAACCTAGTGCAAATTTAATAATAATTTTGTTTTATCATCTCAAACCAACTGATTATTGTTTCTATATACTTTGAAATTGGATATATTCTGAATTTGTTGTTTTTTCATAAAAAGTTCCTTGCTTGTGTAGGTTATATTTTATTTTATTTCCTGGTATGTATAGTAATTTAGATTTGTTATAAATTAACCATAAACCTGAAAAAAATATATATTAAATCTCTTTAAATTATGTTTTCTAATATGCTATTCAAATATATAAGTCTTATAAGAGTTTATTTTTTGAAAATAAATTTTAAGTTCAAATTTATGATACCAAAATATATTTCTAATCAGTTATGATTAATTCAAAGCCAATGACTTAATATAGTCATTTTGAAAAGGTTTGATAGATAAAATATTTACAATTGAGGCTTGTTTAACCATCTGACTGAATTTGCGTTTAGGGAAGCTTTTTCAAGATATTAAACTTATCATTTTCGATCTTGTTTTTGGTATTTTGAAAAGGCCCTGATACAGCATTATTTGTTTTGAGTTGGATGTTACTGATTATTAAGGGATTACTTGATATAGGAGACTGGGTAAAGCCTGAATCTATATGGAGTTCGTATGATTTTAACCGTTCAAGTCTTATCCCAATAGTTAAGGTTGCTAAATGAAATTCCAATTAATTCGTTTATTTCAAAATCAAAAACATAGTCAAATTATTTATATTTTAAGAAGTTAATAGTGTGTTTAGTTCTTTATAGTTTGAAACCAAATATCATTTTAAAATAATATCAAGTATCTGTGGTGCAGGCGATAGTTTATATATACTTTTATTTAATATTGATAAATATGCTCAGGACCAGTGGAAATACCGAAGAACGAAATTTTCAAATTGATAAAATAAACAACGAATAAAGCCAATTTGATTAATCAGAAATATAATATATTATCTCATAATGGCATTCAATCATTAGTAATATAGTTACACAACAAACAATATTTTTCATCTATTCAAAGTTAATGTTTTTAATTATAAATTTAGTTATAATAATTATACATATATTACAATTGGTGTACCGATGGTAGTAAGCATTTCTTAAAATTACTCAGAATCAAATAAAATTATGAGAAAGAGTACTTAAAATTAAAATGAAAATTATATATATTTAGATTAAATTTGTACTTTGATATACTAGTATTATGTTATATTTAATGAAATGATGCAAAATTTCAATTAAACTAATGATTGATTTGGTAATTCATCAAATTCTCAATTTAATTCATCGATATTCATTATGTTAAACTTTTGAATAATATATAATTAAAATTTAATTTCATTGAATTAGGAAGACTTTAAAATATTATCTTATATTTAAATAAAACGAATTTATAACCTTTTAAATTGGATTGAGTTTAAAGTATATAAAATGAATAATCAAAGAACAGATATATAATCACTCAGTTCGTTACATTTCCAATTCAGCAGTAGTTAGTTGATAATTAGCTTTAATTTTAATCTTAATCACCATGTTATTCCATTTGATCTTAAGCGTTTTACCTGCATTCGCTCTTGTCGAAACCGCTGGCAAGTTTCAAAATTCATTGTATTCCCCCACCACCAATGTCAATTTTGGCCAATTCCAAATGGAAATTGACAACTCTTTGAACCCCTCTCGCTACCATCAAGCTTGGATTCCTAGTGGATATTTCACCGAAGGTGGACTTTTCAGACGCCATCACAATTTAGGAAACGCTTTAATCACTACTCCATTCGCCAATGTGCCATCCACTTTACCTCACACCCTTGGTAACTATGGCAACTTGCAATTCACTCAACTACCATTGACTACTGCCCATTATGGCCATTGGAGAACTCTTCCCTTTTATAGCCGTGTTGGTTACATTCCATCTTTCGAACGCATCATCCCAGGTGCTCAAGCAAGTAACATTGCTTCTCCTCAATTGAACTTTGAGGTTAACAAGTTGGCTAACGTCGGCCAAAAGGGAGATTTTTAAACTCCTAACTAATTCAATTTAATCTAATGATAATTGAATAAAACTTAGGTTGCAGCCATATTCATAATATTACCTAATTTATTAACATTTGATAATCCTTACAAATTTTTTAATTATCATATTAGTTTGAATTAATTAAATTTTATTATATTTTAATTCAAAAATTAAAAATTAATAATAATGATAATATTGAATATTATATGAAAATTATTTAACTAAATAAAAATTCAGTACTATTAAATGTTAATAAAAAAAATAATATTTAAAAATTTTAATGGTTATATTATTAATGATATATTTAAGAAAAATTAATAATATAAAAATTGGTATTGATATCAAATATTTTTGAATATATTTTATAAAAAAAAGATATATTAAATTTTCAAGTATCAAATTGCTAAATGTTAAGATTATTTTAAATTCTTTTTTGATGAATAAAATATTATATAAGTGATTGAATGTGAAAATTAAACGGAATAAGGGTATTGAAATAAAATTGAATATCATAATAAAATACTGATAGATTTAAAGTATAAGAAAATAGATACGCAAATATAAATATTAAATAGTTTAAAATGAAATCTTAAGCAGTTGAAAACAATTGTATGAAATTTGATTATATTATTAGAGTATAAAATAGTTAAAAGGTAAATTGAAATAAAAAACTTGATTCTACTCTTTAATGGTAAGGTCCCGACTGGGAATCTAACCAAGGACTTCTCCCTCAATATGAATGAATTATACTACTAAACTGTTGAACCTTTACATTGAATAATGTGTTTTCATTTTTGAAATTATATATATTAATATTAATCAAATCAAATTTCAAATGTCATTTTTTTAGAAGATTTTAAGTGAATCTTTGGATTAAATAAGCAATCTCTCAATAAGTTATTAATAAATTGTAAAAAATTTTAGAATCATAGCTTTTGTTTAAATTGAATTTTGAGCTATATATTTTGATATTATTTATCATAATTTCAGTTATTATTTCTATTTAATTTTAATTATGTTTTATATAGTATGAATTTACGAATATTTTACATGAAATGCTGTAGATATTTATAATATTCATAGAATAACTATTAGATTTTTATAATATATTTAAATTGAATAAAATGAAATAATAATTGGAAAAAGATTAAAAAATGGTGTTTTATAGAATATAATAATATGGATTATTTTAGTACTTTTGATTGGAATAAAATTTCATATTTAATTGAAAAATACTTAATTAAAATAAGGTTCCAAAATTTATTAGCTAATTAACAAGTGGAACAATAACAAAAGGAATATTGGAATGAATCCTTTAGAAGTTTCCTTTTTGTCCAACATTAGCCACACTACCAACTCTGAAGTTCATGGCAGGTGACGCAACCATAGATGCTCCCAAATAAGGACGTCCAACGACCATTTCAGGCATCATCATTCCACTTCGCACTCCCATTGGCATCATTGTAGCCTCAAAGTTACCCAAATTCATCATATGATGGGGAATGGTATATGGGATCATCATTCTGCTAGGACATGGACGCATTTCATAAATCTTCTTAGGAACTAAATCAATAGTTTTGACCATACGAGGAGCGGTGTATGGGACCACCATCCTACCAGGACATGGGTGCTTACCATAAGCCTT